>PVKS010011096.1:0-57820 GCA_004027875.1 Aplodontia rufa
GGGGGGGGGGGGTCGGTGGTTAACCACTGAGTTACATCCCCAGCCCTTTTTGTTTTTTATTTTGAGACAGTGTCACTAAGCTGAGCGGGACTTCCCTCAACTGCTGAGGCCGGCTTTGAATTTGCGATCCTCCTGTCTCGGCCTCCCAATCGGCTGGGATAACAGGTGTGCGCTGTCACGCCGGCTACTTTTAATTTCTCTATCTTACCTCAGGCTAAGCAATTTTTTGGTTTTCTTTTTGAAGTGCTGGGATGGAACGGGGCAGGGATGGGGTCCATCCCCATTAGGCAAGTGCTCTTCCACTGAGTTGCACCCGCAGCCCCAGGACGCTGGTTTTATGGACAGAAAAGGGCTAAGAAAGCAAAAGCAAGGAACAAAGGGGGACCTGTCACTTCAAAGTCACTCTCCTTGTAAGTGAGGGACAGGGAGCAGAACAATAGAAAACTGACTGACTAACCTCAGGTCCTACAGGGGTTTTGCTTTCTAAGGATTAAAGCAGTGGGGGACTTCCTTGTCATGCTGATTGAAGAGGCTCAGTGGGTGATTGTGGCTGCACTCTCTCAGTTCTAGGGAAAGGCACCTGCTTCTTCTGAGGGAACTTTAGCGTCTTCGTTTTCTTCTGTTTTTGGTACTGAAGATTGACCTCAGAGGAGCTCAACCACTGAGCTACCTCCCCAGTCCTTTTTATATTTTGAGACAGGGGCTCTCTAAATGGCTGAGGCTGGCCTAGAACTTGCGTCCTCTGCCACTGGGATCACAGGCGGCGTGCGCCACTGCGCCTGGCCATTTTGATTTTTAGTCTACTGTGGTCTAAAACAACGGCCTCCATAATTTTTATTTAACAAAGGGAAATGAGAGTTTAATGAAGGACAGCTCAAGGGTATGGTACTCATTAGGTGAACGGGCTTACGCTATTATTTTTACCCTCGTAACCTTTTAGTCTGTGTGTCCTCCGTGCACAGGGGCCATGCTAATCTCTGTGCTGTTTCAGTCTTAGGGAATGTGCTGCCAAAGCGAGCACTGCTTTAGTAACTTGTAAATCTGGTTTTTGATTGAATTGTAAAGGAGTGGCCAAGTGAACCATCGTAGTTTATTACTAATAAAAACCTCCAGGTCACACTGTAACATTTTACTTTGACTTCAGCCCTTGTCGCTCTGCCTCTGAGACTGATTTTTTAAATGTACGATTCCCCTTCCTCTTCTGTTTCCCAATCTCTCCTCCTCCCCAATCTCAGGGGAAACAGGATTACCTTTCTTCCCCATCCTAGGCAGTAATCTTGTCCCTCCAGCACAGGAACAAAGTAATTCAGACTTGGGGACCGCACCAGAAGATCTCAGAAATGACTTTCTCCCAAATTAACAAATGAATGACAACTGTGGACAGAGAACGCGTGCATTGGAGCTTTTGAGTCACCTCTTTAAAAACCTCCTGTTCCCTTTGATGGGGAGAACCACGGACTCTGGGAAGAGAGTCCCCTGTGCTTCTCCTTTGCTAGCAAAGTAGTAAAATTTCTTTTTCCTTTTTCTCAAACCCGTGATCTGGTTATCGGGTTGGCATCCGGGACGAGGAACTGAGCTTTCAGTACCAACACAGTTATCTTCAACTATTACCTCCTAAATGATACCAGGACATAGTCCAACACTGTGGACCAGCTTTGGTCTCATTCCTCATGACCTTGTTCTGTGTAAAATGCTACCTGAATAATACTTAAGATACTGGGAGGACATATCTTCCCAGCATCCAGTAGGAAATACTGGCACAGGGCAAGGAATGCGGCAAAGGGGTCAAAGGGGTCCTGGCAGTGGAGACCTGGAGCAGCTAGAGGGACCAGTGGGCAGGGGCTCTGAGGGAGCAGAGCAAGGGGACCAGTACAAGGACTTCTATGCACTGGTAATTGGCCTTATCTCACTCTTCACTTTTCTTGGTCAAGTTATAGTATTCTTTTTTTTTTTTTAAGAGAGAAAAGGAGAATCCATTTTATTTAGTTGCTTCATGTGGCTTTCATTGCTCCGACTCTTCGTTGCGTACATGGTGCTGGGGTTGTGCGAGCCGTAATCGCTGAGCCACCGCTCCACCCCTCCCCAAAAGTTATATTCTTAATTGGGTTCTAAGTGTGACATGTGGTCAGCTCTCGCATTACTCACCTGTGAAATCTGAGTTGGAGTAGTGGGCAGGTGTTCCTGAGGCCCTTCCAGAGCTGAAACATGATTCCAACATGTTGTTGCTTTCAGAGTTCATAATCGCTATTTTTGGCTCAGATTTCTCTCCTCAGTTCCTGAAGCACATTTCAACTGCCTAAAAGCTATTTCTGAAGGCTCCAAGCACTTCAAATCAATACTTGTCAACATGCTCCCGATCCCAGCCACTCACCCAGGTACCTTCCTGCTTCCTATTCCATTTACTGGTAGCTCCATTCATGCGCTCACCCCTCTCAAACCTTTGAAATCATCTTTTCTTCGTCTCCAGGATTAACTGTGCCTATTCAATCTACCTCATTTTCTTGTTTCAAGCTTCATCATCCCTCACCTGAACTAGATAAGCCTTCAAAGTCTCCCAGTTAAAATTTACTCCCTATGCTTTCAGAAATACAAACAATTGTAAAATTGTAATCTCACTCCTGTTTTAAAACCTTCCATGGCTCTCCTACTCACAAAAAGATAAAATCTAAATATACATATATGGATGCATGTATACACATGTTGTTTTTTGGTGCTGGGGGTTGAACCCACAGGTGCTTAACCACTGAGTCACATCCACAGCTTTTTTATTTTTGAGAGGGGGCTACTGCTTAGTTGCTGAAGCTGGCTGTGGACTCCTGATCCTCCTGCCTCAGCCACCAGAGCTGCTGAGATTACAGGGTGTGTGGCACTGTATCCAGCAAAATCTATAACCTTTCAGAGCAGCTTCCGTCTCAGCTCAAAGGTCAGCTCCTCTGGAAGGCCTTGTTTGGCCACCCTATTAGAAATTCTACCGCCTTGCTTATTTATGGCTTTTAGCACAATCCGCAATTCCTTTGTCTGTTTATGGATTATTTGCCCTCCCTCACCCTTTTTATGAGGTCTATGCAGGTCAGGAATTTTATTTTTCATAGTGGAAAGTAACAACCCCTCTCCCCTCAGCACCGTGTGGTACAGGGCAGGCACACAATAACCAGTCATCAAAAAGGCCCTCATCTTCCACCTTTTAACTTTCAGCTTTATTTTGACTACCCCCAACACCCCCAGACATTCCTCATTGCTCAGTTACTTTAAAAGTCTTCCTTTCTGGGCTGAAGCGGTAGCTCAGTGGTTATGGCTTTTGCCTGGCATGCACAAAGACCTGGGTTCAAACCCCAGCACCACGTACACAGTGAAGTGTCAGACCAACAGAAGTCACATGAAAAACTAAATAAAACAATTGTCTCCTTCTCTCACTGTACCTCTCTCTCTCTTTAAAAATTAAAGTCTCCCTTTCTCCAAATAAATGCAAAATTATTTTGACTTTTCTATTTTTTTTATTGTTTCTTTTACCTGATATTGTCTTGTCCTGCTGTCCACTTACCAACCCTAACTTTTCTTTCTTTTTTTTTGCTACTGGAGATTGAACCCAGGGACACTTAAATCACTAAAGCTACATCCCCAGGCTTTTTTGTTTTCCAACAGAATCTGATTGATACTGAGGCTGGCCTAGAACTTGAGATCCTTCTGCCTTAGCCTACTGGATCGCTGGAATTTCAGGTGTGCACCACCCCAAACCCTAATTTTCTATCAGGACATTTTTTCCTCTTTGCTTTTTTTTTTGTACTGGGGATTGAACCCAGAGATGCTTAACAACTGATCTTCATCCCAGACCCTTTTTATTTTGAGACAGGATCTCAATAAGTTGCTGAGGCCCTTCTGCCTCTGCTTTGAAAGCTGCTCGCATTACAGAGGTGCATCACTGTACCTGTCAGATCAGGACATTTCTAAAGTCATCACTCTTGTGACATCTACCTTGATTCCATCCCCTTGTATAGTTCCTTGTAAATTTCTTCACCAAGTAGAATGGTACCTAGCTCACACTAGATGCTGAATACTCTTAAGATCACCCTCATTCTATGGAAGGCTGAAACAACTTATTTGGAATAGCTATAGACTCTATAGACTGAAAACAGAGGCTTAATGTCGTTCTTTTTCAGTGTCTCTGAGATGCCTGGCAGAGGACAGTAGGAGCTGAACAAGTTCCTGTTCTGTAATTCATAAAGCACATCTTCAGTACATATTGTTATGAGCAACTTCAGTACACATACAAGAAGGACTTCAGACTCCTCATTTTTGCCTGCAAATGTCTGATGGGTAGTGAAAAGCAGGATTAAGGACTTGGCATCTCTGCCTCCATTTTGCATTCATTTTCTTTACTCCCAGCCACCTTGGATTCCAGGAACAAGGTCTGAAGTTACCCCCTCTATCAGCCAACAGCAACCTTGCCTGCTCAATCCTGAGATCATGAGGGGCAGACCACACGGGCTCAAGATCCCCTGCTTTGGGAGGTGTGCAATCCCTACAGCTATGCAGACCCCTCAGCATTGCCCCTATTCCCCTATAAAACTTCAAAGTCATTTTCAGTCTCTGGAAGGCAGGGCTAAGGGCATGGGTCCCTTTGCTTTCCTGGTGTAGCTATGCTTTAATGATTAAAGTTCCTTCATATTTTTCACGTTTGATTTTTGGGGTGAGTGGTTGGATCTGATTTGTTGGATTCCCCAAATCTGGACTCTGGCCTAGGTAGGACTCAGGTAACACTTTTAAAATCACACCTTAATACATTATTCATTTCTCTAGATCTCAGACCTTCAACCATTTCTTTTTTTTTTTTTGAGAACCAACCACCCAGGAAAGATCGATTTTAATAACATTTTCTTTAAGCAATAGAACCAAAATGTCATTTCAACACGTAATCAATATAGAGTAATTATGATTGTGGTATTTCACATTATTCATTTGTGATAAGATCTCCGAAATCCCAGCCTATTTTGCACTCACAGCACGTATTAAAAGGAACAGCTTCATCTGAAGTGGTTAATAGACAAATGTGGCAAACAGCTACACCTTGGACAGTACCGGGTTAGAGCCGGTGCCTTTCACACTGAGAAATCCTTTGTCAGATCGTCCAAAGATTTCTAAGTGCACATAAAAATATTCAGAATTTTCAACTTTGGCTAATGCTTTCCCCTACTTATTTGACTCCCAGCCCCTATGGCCCCCATTAACTTGTGTAATACTTTGGAACGTCCATTCTAATTTGAAGAGGCAGACAGCGCCGGAATGAAAGTTATGCCTCAAGCACTTTTTTCAAGCTTTTACTGGCTGTAAGGGAGGAGGCCGAATTCTAGGTCCACTACAGAGAGAATGAGGGCTGGAAACACAGCCTGAGGGTAAATTATGGCGAAACCAGCCTTTGTTAAAATCCCCGTGGTTACCGACACCTTCCTCGAGCAGTTCCAGCGCACCTTTTGTTAAAAGGCAAAACCCAGCTCGAGCTGCAGAATTGGCTGTCATCACAGTCCCGCTCGGCAGCTTCATTCACTCAATAAACATCTGCGGAGAGCCCGCGGGCTGGCATCGGGAATTCATCGGTGGACCACACGCAGGAGCTCCGGGCCGGGGCCACGAAGTGCGGCGGGGGAAAGCGAGTTCCAGCAACGCTTTGGCGCGCTCCGCGAACGGCTCTGCGCCCAGCCTCTCTGCTTCATCGCCTTAAAGCCAGCGGAACCCTATGAAGTAGGCATCACTCCCACTTTCGGTACAGTACGAAGCGGTTGAGTAGCTCATCAAGACTCACGGCGGTGACCCAATCGCCGGCCCGTAGCCCCGCGCCCCCGGGCAACACCTGGTGCACGCGCCGCGGCCTCGGGAGGAGAGAAGGGCGGATCCGCAAGGTGCGCCGGAAGCGGGGCGGCTCTCGCGCCGCCAGAGCCCCGTCACCTCCCTGCCAGCCACCCAGGCGTCTCCGCCCGAGGGCAGACGAGCCTCCCGGACCGCGCCCACCCGTCCGCTCCACACCCGCGGCGGAAGCGTGAGAGGCTCTGGGAGGGAACTGCGGCCCCCGCGGGAGCTAACGAACTACGCTTCCCATGAGGCGGCGCGGCGCCGGGAATGTCTGACGCGCATGCGCGCGCACGGCGTGCGTGGCGGCGTCAGCGGTTCTAGAACGTTGCTGTGGTAGCGCTCGGGCGCCATGTTAGGACGAAGGGGAAGGAGGAGAAGCGCTTAAAGCGGCGGGAGCGGGTGCGGGAGTGGGGTTGGACCCAGGGCTGAGGCAGGCCCCCCCCTCCCTCCCGCCTCAGTGGATCATGCCCAGGGCGGCAGCGGCGGCGGTTGCGGGGGGGAAGTGACTGGGCGGTGCCGGCGCAGGAGACGATGCCGTTGTAAGTGACTCGGGTTCTGTTTTCTCTCGCACGCCGGCCGGGCCTTGGGGGCGTCGGGGAGGGGGAGGGGCGGCGCGCGGCGTGACCCGGCCCGTGCGGACGGCGGCCCCCGAGCCCCCGCGGCCTGCGGCGCCCGCCCCTTCCCGGTCGGGCCGGGCGCTTCGCCTTCCGGAAGAGCCGGCTGGCGCCCGCCTCTCCGCCGCGACCGGACGCGGAACGGCGGCTGGCAGGCCCGGTCCTCGTGGGCTCCGCTCGGGGCTCGCCCTCTCGGTTCCTCCGTTGGTCCCGTTTTGTGGACGCCCCTGTCTTGCGCCCGAGTTACCCACTTCCGCTTCCCTGGAGCGTGAGCTCGGGTGAGAAGCCGGGCGTGAGCCTCGAGGCCCCGCGTCCCGGCTGCCTTCGGCGCAGGCTCCCGGTGCTCTGGCTCTCGTGGCTGCGCGCTGCGACAGCTCTGCCGCGTCTGCTCTGGATGGGTCGCTGCCTTCCGCGAGGCTGCTGCGAGCTCCACGGATGCTTTTCTTGTTTTTATTCCTCCTAAATTGTGGTCTTAAAGATGGTTCAATTTTATGCCTTCTAAATCCCGCTAGGCCCCTAAATTTTGCATTTACTTAGTCTTAGAAGGTTTTAAAAAAGTTTTCGCTCATCCTCTTTTTCTCTGTGAATGAGATACAGTTGGAGAACTCATTGTTGTCATCAAAAAGTAGATTCTGCTCCTGTTCAGAGGCCTAAACTGTGAGACTGCATGTCTTCCGTTTTTAAATATTGAAATGTAAGAGTGCGCCTGAGGACTGAGGCTTCCTCATCTTTTTAGTCCACACGAAGTATGTCATTGACCCTTTTTAAGTTTTTTAAAAATTAAATTCAAGGTCAAGGTTTTAAGGTTAATGGACACCCAATGTAGTAAGTTAGCTTAACTTTGTTTACAATTTCATTCTTGCAAATGTGACCGATTATACTTGGAGGTTTTCACATGAAGCATACACACGTGCATAAATGCCAAAATACATGTATATGTGTGTGTGTCTTTACCGGTGGGACTTAATAAGTTGACTCAGACCTTAATGACATCTATCTATTTTTAACATAATTTCAAAAAGAATCTCGTGACTTTTTTTCTTCTTGTGCCCCAGCCTCACTCACCCAGAGCCACCTCTTGACATTTTGTTCAGAGTCCTCTCAAATTATTTCTGTAATGAGAACATTTGTTAAGCTTAATTAACTTTAGAATACAGTTATAAAACCTTAAAATCTGAGAGGTTCCTATTAGTTGATTCATTGTTTAATATAATTGGAGTAAGAAGCACTAGGAGAACTCAGTCTAAAGATTTTTGTAGGGTTTTTCAGTTTAGTAGGAATCCAGATAAATGTTTGAAATTATGTCATGTGATGACCGCGGTAGCTTACCTTTCATTGCTGTTTTTATTTTATTTTTTCTTAGTAACAGGAATGAGTGTGTTGAAGAGATAGGGAAAGGGAAAGAGGGGTCACTCTTAAGGGAGAGAGTGAGGCCTCATTGCTATATTTGAAAAGGGACTTCTTTTTCCTAATACTCGTGTCAGTAATAAAAATGTCAGGAAATGTACACCCTGGAGAAAAGGCTTCCATGAAGAAATAACGTTGTGCTTTATTTCAAGGAAGTTATACCTGCTTTTTCCTAACAGTCTGAGGTATGAGGGTATAAATTTAAATTTTCACTTCAGCATAGTGTTTGAAAACTGGAATGATAACAGACAAGATTAACATGGTTCCTGCACAAGGATAAAAGAAATCACTTGAGTTCTGGCTATCATACTTGAAATAAAAGGACACATAGGAGAGCAACCAGGGTCAGTGACCTAGCATCCATGCTACAAAGAATGTTGGAATTACTGGAAAAGGTATTTAGGAAAACTTAGGGGGAGGCAGATTTCCTTCTAAACATTTGTAGAGGGTGTCACAAGAAAGGATTGGGGTACTTAGTAGAACTGGGACTTACTGTTTAATAATGATACTGTATTTCAGTGTTTTTGTCGCTTGCCTGGCATGGGGGAGGACATGGGTTTGAACCCCAGCACCAAGTATACAACCAAGGGTTGAAGCAACAAAAGGCACATAAAAAACTAAATGTCACTGCCCCATTCTCCTTAATAAAAAAGAGTGCCCTGGGTGCTTTTGGGGAGCAGTTGTCACTGAGATCCTTTTAGAGGGTACCTAAGATCCAAACTAATTTTTTTTTGGGTACCAGGGTTTGAACCGAGATGTGTTTTACCATTGAGCCACGTTCCTATTCCATTTATTTTTTTATTTTGAGACAGCATCTCACTGAGTTGCTTAGCGACTCACCAGGTTGCTGAGCCTGGCTTTGAGTTCTCCATCCTTCTGCCTCAGCCTCTTAAATTGCTGGGATTATGGGTGTACACCACCATGCCTGGCTTAAACTAGTATTTTTTTTAAATGGAGGTTTTCGGTTTTTCTGAACAGGTGATGAACTGTTGGTATTCATGTTTAAATATTTATTGGAAACTTTTTGAGAATGAAGTGAGCCTGTCCTGTCACTTTGGGAAAAACAACTGTGGCCAGTAAAAAACAGAACTTTCAAGCAAAAGTTAGAATTTTGGAAAGTTTGTTTCTGTAATTGTGAATGTGACTTCTCAGTACTTAAATGATGAGATTGATAACGTACCCCAGACCCCCTTAACTGGGGATGGAACCCAGGGCTCTCTACTGCTGAGCTTCATACCCAGCTTTTTTTATTGTTTGTTTTGAGACAGGGTCTTGCTAAGTTGCCCAGACTGGCCACTACCTTGGGATCCTCCTGCTTCAGCCTCCCAGGTAGCTAAGATTAAAGGAATGCACCACTGTGCCCAGGTAGTGATGATGTTAATGGATGTAGTTTTTTTTTTTTTTTGATGTTGTATAATGTTTGTTAATATTTGGAATTCATTGAATTCATTATTTTTTCCAAGTGACTAGTCATGATGTAATAAAAGTCATACCTGGGCAAAAGGTACATTCATAGTATAAAGTAGGTCAGAATTTTTCTAATGGTACATATTGAACAAAATGGTGGGTTTCACTGTGGCATGTTTATACATACATAAAAACATAATTATTTCATTTTACTCCCCAGTACCTCCCCCTCTTCTCCATCCCCCTGATCCTCTGCCTTTACTCTAATGGGCTTCCTTCTACTTTCATTGTATCCCTATTCCTTCCCCCACCCCCCAGTTTCCAAATATAAAACATGTTACTTTTCTTTCTGGGTCTTATCTTGCCCAAAATGGTTGGTCTTATATTAATGCAACAGAGTATGAAGGGTTTGATAAAGTTTCAGCTTTCTTATTGTAACTAGTTGTTTTTTGAGAGGGGGGCACTCACTGACTGTACCACTGTAGCATATCCCCAGTCCTGACTTGTATTTTAAGATTTGGAGATTTTGTCGTGAATTGCTTGTTACTGAGTAAATGGTTTTGGAATGTGTTTTTAATCCAAAGAGTGTTTTCGGTTCATGGTTTTTTGGTAGAGAAGTTGGAAGGGAAGATAGTGCATTGAGTAAATTTATCAGTATGGCTTTACTAGGAAGACAAGGGGACCCATGTCCATATCCCGTTCTTCCAGAAACTGAAAATGATTTTGAAATCTTACAAAAGGAGGAATAAGGGGCAGTGGTGAGGGGTTTGCAAAGCTCAGACCATTGCACAGCTGCCAGAGCAGGCTATCTTGATGTGGTGTGGTCTGTCCATCATTATCTCAGGACTGGGCAGGCAGGGGCCTTGTCCCAGATAAGAAAGTTGCTGTTGACTTGAGGTAATTTGAACTCATCACAAGATATTTATCATATCAGACCTTATTCCAGGAATCCAAGGTGACTAGGAGCAAAGAAAATGAATGCAACATGGAGGCAGAGATGCCAAGTCCTTAATCCTGTTTTTAGCCACCCATCAGGCATTTGTAGGCAAGAGTGAAGAGTCCACAGCCTTTTTTACAGTCCCAGTACTGGGGGTGACTGAGCTGTGAAGACCTGCTTGAATCCAGTCTGGGCAACATTGCAACACTTATCTCAAATAAATAAATAAAAGAAGAATAGAAATTTTCAAGCTCAATTTTTCTTGTGTGTAGAAAACTTTAAATATCATATTATTCGTTGGTGACATATACCATATACACATGTTGTGGAACTTAAGATTTTAGTGATATTCTCCCCCCTCTCTCTTTAACCACCTCTCCGTTTTCCACTTTCCTTCCTCTAGACTGTTGCCCTGGCTGGCTGAGAACTCACGGGGCTCAAGAGAGCCACTTGCCTCAGCTTTTCAAGTAGCTGGGACTGTAGACATGTTCAGTGCTCAGCTTTTAGCAGGTATTTTTAGTGATTGGGTGTAGATGCTTATGCACAAATTTTGTCTTGTAGGCCTGCATTTTATAGCATTCTCATTTGAGGAAATTTAAGAATTTGGTCCTTTTTAGCTTTTTTTTTAATTTTTATTTTTGGTGGTACTGAATCCAGAGCATTGTGGATGCTAGGCAAGTAAGTACAATACCACTGAGCAAGCCACATCCTCAGCCTGGACATTTAAGAATTTGGGAAAGAAAAAATTAGAGGATTTGTTAGGTATCATTGCTTTCTTTATCAGAGTTATTTTTCAAATTTATACTGTCTATATTTCATCCAGAAACCGGCTTGTTAGTTCTGGGGTTAAGAATAGTGTTCCAGGGGTTAGAGTGGTGGTGGTTCAGCCCTTATAGTGGTTGCCTGGCATGTGCGAGCACAAGGATTCTAACCCCAGCACCACGTTACACGATAGAATGTCGGAGCAATGGAAGCCACAGGAAAAACTAAATTGATTCTCTCTCTCTCATTGACCCCCTCTCTCTCTTAAAAAGAATAGTGTTACAGTCATTTTGGTCATCTGAAACATTTAGATTCCATTTCCTGACATTGTGCATAATGCTATGGTTTAATATATTTTTATTGGGGTTTTTTTTTTTTTTTTTTTTTTTGGTACCAGGGATTGTACCAGGAGCATTTAACTGCTGGGCCACATCCCCAGCCCTTTTTGAGACAAAGTCTTGTTAAATAAATGAAAGGTCAAAGTGGATGAAGGAAATAGGAGTGTGGTGGCTCAACAGTAACACAGGTTTATTTGGAGAAACCTGCGGAGGGGGCCCAGTAAAGTCTAGGACCTCTATAGGTACATTTTAATTATGTAGAATAGTAGGTTTCCTTGGGGCTGATTTAATATTTTTTGACCATTTTCTAATACATTTTAATATGTTTTGAGCTTCTCTATATTGCCTTCATTTATTTTCTTTCTTTCTTTCTTTTTTTTAAGAGAGGAACAGTAAGAGAAATAATCGACTTTATTTTAGTTTTTCGTGAACCTGCGTCCTTGTGCTTGGCAGGTAAACAGCAGACTCTGAGCCACCACTCCAGCCCCTATTGCCTTCATTGTTAAGTTGTATTTGGCAGGTTGATGCAGGAGTGCTTCAAATTGTTTTTTTTCCCCCTCCCAGCCAATCAGGAGACTGAAGGCAAGGGGTGGGGTGGGGAGGACAATAACCTGGCCATTGTAGTAATTGAATAACAGGTACCCTTTGCTTACCTAATCAACTTTGAATTTACAGTTAGACCTTGTGCTTCATCCTATTTTATTCTCCTTGAATATAAATTTACCTGTATTTGACTCTCTGTTGCTGTCTATTCAATATTGGCTGGATGGTCCACCCAGAATACATTTTCAAGAATGTAGCTGTTATGTAAACATACTTAGTACAACATAACACCCAACAATTAGTGGCTGGTCAGTTAGCCATACTTTGAAAATCCCCCCTTGCCCCCACATTTCTGGGTATTGAAGAGCTAGGGATGCGCTACTACTGAGTGACTTCCCAGCCTTTTTTTTTTTTTTTTTTAATTTTGAGATAGGGTCTTGTAAAATCAGAAAAAAGGATAATGATACTGGTGTAAATTCAGGCGGAGATGTTTATTGGGCTTGTTGCTCTAGGGCCAATTTCACCTGCGCAGCCATGATGAGGGCAGGCATGGGAAGTGGCAGGTGGCCAGAATGGCAGGCAGGGAAAATGGTGTTGAACCTTCGCCAGGCAGCTGGTTTTGCTGGCTACCTGTGAGTTCAAGATGGGGTTAGTCCTTCAGAGACTGGCTGGTGGATCCATCAATCCATTGGGGTTTGTCCGCCAGCATCCCAATTGGCTGTTCTTTTCGCGGGCAAGTTGCCCTTTGCCCTGCCCCTTAGCCAGCAGGCATGGCCTCAGTGTCTTGGCTGAAGACCCCAGCCAGGGTCCAAGATGCTGTGAAGTGTGGGCTACCTGAAGCCACGCCCCCAGCTGGCCTAACAGGTCTCCCTAAGTTGCCCAGGCTGGGGAACTTCAGGTCCTCCTGCCTCAGTCTCCCACATACCTGGATTACAGGCATCTGCCATACGGCCAACCTTAGAATAATTTCTTAGGGAATTGTCTTGGTTATGTACTTGACTTTTTGTGGATGAAGACATTATGTTACTTTTGCAAAAAATTAATATGTATATTAAGATACTTTAGGGAAATTCTTCATTTCTTTGTCCAAATTCTTGTCCTCTGCTTAACCCGAATGGGCATATTAAAGATTAAACATTTAAAAAAGAAGTTACATATACTGTGAATTGTTACATTAAAGAAGTTGTTTATTTTATATGATTGCTTTCAAAGAAGACTGTCTAGGAAGTTAGGCTTTCAATTTTAACTTTATCATAGAAATGATAAAAATGTTTTCTGATAATTAATAGCTATAACTTTTTAGACAATATACATACCCTGTATAGCAGGGGCCACAACTTGTTACAATTGCTCTATATTAGGAGACAGGGATTCCTTCATCATTGGTCTAAACTTTGTATAAATTGGGATGTAAAGAACTTAAAACATGAACTGTTGGGAAAATGCCCCTGGGGATATTATGTCATCCATTGTGTGTTGCTTATCAGCCTGGATTGCCTCCTTCCCTTATGCATAGCATAATTCTTTGTGTCTTTATTAGTTTTTTTCAGCTTTTATTTTGCACTTATTGTTCCAAGGATTTGAATCCTAGATTAAATTTGTGATTGTCATCTAGAAAAGAGTGTATCTTAAGCATCCTTGTATTTCTGATTTTAATAACTTAGTTTTATACATAGTCTAATAAGTACTGTACTTTTCTGACAAAAAGAAGTTAAATGAGAAAATGGCGATTTTTCTTATTTTAGGACAATTGTGTTGGTTAACAGCTTTCTGGAGCAATAAATAAAAAGTGATTTGCTTTGGATTTACTTTTTAAATTATTTTTTGATGGTGGGGATTGAAATATATCCAGAGTGCTTTACTACTGAGCTGCATTCTCATTCCTTTTTCTTTTCAATCTTTATTTTTTTGTTGTTTTTTTAAGAGGGAGATAGAATCAATTTTATTTAGATTTTCGTCTGGTTTTTGTTTTTCCAGCTCATAGTTGTGTATGTGGTATTGAGTTTGAATCTGGATCCTCGTGTAGATCCTCATGTATGCCAGGAAAGCACTCTGCTGCTGAGCCATTGCTCCAGCCCCCTCCTTTTTTATTTATTTTGAGGCAGAGTCTTGTTAAGTTGCTGAGGCTGGCCTTGAACTTGTGCTTTAACCTCCTGAGCTGCTAGGATTACAGGCATGCACCAATACTCCCAGCTGGAGTTACTATTTATTACTGTTATTGTTGTTATTATCATTTAAAGAGAGACAGTGAGAGAGAATCGGTTGTATTTGTTCGTCTGGCCTTTTTTCTCTGACAGTTGTTTATGTAGTGCTGAGGTTTGAACCCAGGACCTGGATTTACTATTTCTAATCATAGAATATGCAAAAAATCTTGGTTTATTTCACTTTCTTTGATTAGCTTAAACAGGTTTTCTTTTTGGTACTATTTGGTACCAGGGATTGAACCTATAGGTGCTTAACCACTGAGCCATACTGAGGACCTCCCCATCCCCCCCTTTTTTCTTTTCTGTCTGGAGATTGAACTCGGTACTTTGTGCATACTGTATATCCCTGGACCCCTGACCTTTTAAAAAAAAAACAATCAAAAGCTAATTATTGTTGTTTTGAGAAATTGTTGCTCTTCTGCTGTTAGGAAATGGTTTTTTTGGGGTAATTTAAACCTCCTTGCTATCACTTTCTGAATTTAATGGTGAATAGAATTAGGTGATTTTTTTTTCCTAATTTTTACACAGTTGTTAATATTTACTTTTAAAGCTGATTTAAAAAAGCAAGTACTGCATGCACTGCCTCCTATTTAAGTGACATAGTATTACTTTGTAAACATACTGCATTATAAGATTAATCTTGTAGTATTTAGGTGGTTTCTAGTTTGTTTTACTATATTGCATACAGGAATTCCTGCAGTGAACAAACTTAAGTATATTTTTGTGTTATTCCTATCAGAAAGGTCAGATTCTAGAACCTGTGGGGTCTAGAGAGATAATTTGCAAATGAATTGTGGACACCAAGCATAGTCATGCTTTTGGAATATGCATTGCTGTCTTCCAATTTATTGTTGTATAGGAGTTTGAGCCCCTGTTTTGGCCTATATTTTAATCTTTTGTACTACTCTCTACCCCAGGAGTGGCAGGAAATTTGGATTTTTTTTTTTTTTTAAAGAGAGGGACAGAGAAAGAGAAACAATTTTTGTTTAATTTTTCATGTGGCCTTCATTGATCAGGGACCTCATAGTGTATGTGGTGCTGGGATTCAAACTCGGGTACTCGCGCATGCCGGGCAAGCACCATAATTGCTGAGCCACTGCTCCAGCCCTGGAAATTTGGATTTTATGTAGTATTTTATGTTTTAAAAATACGTTGTAATTGAAGAGATTACTTCTTCCAATTTCAACGCTTTCTTTGATTTGGAGATTTCTGTCCTGGTATGATTGTTTTGTTTTGTGTTAGAAATTGAATCTAGTGGCGTATTACCACTGAGCTTCATCCCCAGCCCTCTGAGACAGGGTCTTGCTAAGTTCCTGAGGGTCTTGTTAAGTTGCTGAGACTGGCCTGGGACTTTTGATCCTCTTCTCTTAGCCTACAGAGTTGCTAGAATTACAGGAATGTGCCATAATGCCCTGATAGCCTTAGTATTTTTGAAAGATAAATTGCTAAGGGTGAGATTGTTAGACAAACTTGTGAATTTGGTATATTCATTTTAACATTTGATAATATTGCCAGATTGTTTTAAAAAATGATGTACAAAGTTTACTTCCCTTGGGATGCATAAGAATGCTCACTTTGAGGGGCTGGCATGCTGGAGCAGTTACAGGGCTTGCCTGGCATGTGCACGGATGTGGGCTCAAACCCCAACACCGTGTTCATAACAAAGTGTTGGAGTAACGAAAGCCACATGAATAATTAAAATTGATTCTCTCTCTCTCTCTCTCGCTGTCCCTCTTTTATTTTTTATTTATATTTATTTATTTTAGAGAAAGGGACAATGAGAGAATCAGTTTTATTTAGTTTTTCATGTGGCTTTGGTTGCTCAGACACTTCATTGTGTATGTGGTGCTGGTGTTCGAACCCATGCCCTTGTGCATGCCAGGCAAGCACAGAAACCGCTGAACCACTGCTTCGGCCCCTGAGAACCAGTTCTTGGACAACCTAATATGGTGAAAGGAAGGACCTTTTTTCAGCATTCATTGGAAAACCTCTCATTTGGTTATAGGTCTTTAGTGTTATAAATGTGTTAGAGGTTTGTTTTTTTTTTGTTTTTTTTTTTTTTTTTGAGAGAGAGGGACAGTGAGAGAGAGAAAGAAACTGTTTTATTTAGTTTTTGATGTGGCTTTCGTTGCTCTGAGACTTTGCTGTGTATGTGGTGCTGGGGTTGGAACTCCCGTACTCATGCATGCTGGGCAAGTGCCGTAACCGCCAAGCCCCCTCTCCAGCCCCTGTGTTTTAGTTTGAAACTTCATAATTTGTTATTCAAAATAGAGAAGAGATAATAAATTCTAAGGTAAATCATACTGTGTGTGGTGGACCACTATGGCAAGGGATAAGAGTGGGATCAAGAGAGCCAAGAGTGAGAATTAGAATAGTTGTAATGTATTTATTACTTAGAAAGTTATTAAAAAATGATGGATGTATGTCTTGTATAAAGTGTCTTGCTGAGATATTTCAAATATAGGGGAGAATAGCCCATATTCTGAGGAGAAAAAAATTCTGAAAGTATACATCATGCCTTGGGTGTGTTGTGATTTTTATTTTTATTTTTTTTGTTTTTTTAGAGAGAGGGACAGTGAGAGAATCAAGTTCATTTAGTTTTTCATGTGGCTTTTGTTGCTCCAACACTTCGTTGTGTATGTGGTGCTGCTAGGGTTCGAACTTGCATACTTGCTCATGCCAGGCAAGCGCTGTAATCGCCAAGCCACTGCTCCAGCCCTATCTTGTGATTTTTGAGAGTGGACAAAATTCATATGTGTAGGGCTGGGCACCATGCTGTAGTCCTAGTGATTTGGGAGCTGAGGCAGGAGGCATGCTCCAGACTAGCCTTAGCAATTTAGCAGGACCGCCAGAAGCTTGGCAAGACCCTGTCTCAAAGCAAAACCAAACCCATATGTAAGTATGTATTTTTAACTTAACGCTGGTCCAGGAAGGATCAAGATTTAAGAATGCATTAGTCATATTTTAAAAACCAGCAAGATGTTTGCATCAGAGGGGGATGAAAAGAAATCAGAGCACTAAATGTTAGTTCTTATGGATATAATATAGTGATTTTTTTTTTAGAGTGTAGAGAACTTATTGGATGGCCACGAGTTTCACTCTTAAGGATACTTTAGTAGTATCCTAGACATAAATACAAATCACATTCCTTAGATAAAAATAAACCAGGTGCTCAGGAAAAGCACTTGTGTACTTGTTTGCTTTTTTGTGTGTGAGATACCGGGGCATTGTACTACTGAGCTATATTTATTTATTTTGAGACTGGGTCTGTATCACTTGTTCAGACTGGCATGGAACTTGTGGTCCTCCTGCCTGAGCCTAATGGATAGCTGATTACAGGTGTGCACTATTGCGCCCAACCACAATAAGAAATTTCAGTGAATCAAAATATTGTAACTCTGATTTTCCCCCTTTGTTTTACATACATTGTTGATGTTTATTTTTTAAACTAATGTGTGAAGAAAATTAACTGTTACTGGTAAAAATGTTTGTAGAAAGTGATACACATGACCAGAAGTCTAATGTGTTCAGAAATGGAAGAGCTTTGCATTCTTGGTTGGTAGGTATCTAGCATATGGTTCCGAGAGACAAGTAAAACAGTCTTGTTCTTAGGTTTATGTTCCAAGTTGTCCAGTGTTAAAGTGTATGTTGTGTCTGTTAGAAATGGAACAGCAACAAAAAGATCATAGTCCTTAAATTGTTTTTGTCATCCTTATTTAATGTCTAGTTTTGTTTTTTTTTACACTCTTTGAGGACAGATCCGAGGGTCTCACTCACTGTACACTCAACCCTACTTTACTCTAATTTCTTTCTCTGTTTTTTCTTCTTCTTGCGAGTGCTTGAACGCAGGGTCGCTTTATTGCTGAGTTGTATCCTCAGCCCTTTTTTATATTTTGTCTTCTGTATAAGTTTCTTAGGGCTGAGGCTGGCCTTGAACTTGGGCTCTTCTGTCTCAGCCTCCTGTGTCACTGGGATTACAGGTGTCCTCTGTGTCTGTTAATCTACTCTTAATTTCTAATGATAGAATTAAATGGAAAAAACTTGACTTCTCCATGTATAGTACAATAATGGTTAATATTTCTGCTTTGGACATTTTGGACACTCAAAGAAAGCATCTTGTAGCCATTTTTATTGGAGCTACAAATTTCTTATGAGCTTCAGAACATTTTCATTTATTTTTATTTGGTTGTGATTTTTTATTTTATGCATGCTCTAACTTGATTTAGATGTACATGTATATATGTTTACATATACGTAACAGGCGTGTATTGTTTATGTCCTTTTTTGAATCAGGTAGTGCAGTTGTATCATAACGTGTAGTACCAAGACTGGATGATGTTACATTTTGAATAAAGAAAAAATTCCAATTTGAATATGATTTATTTCCCAATCAGAATATTAATGTAAAGACTAATTTTTCAAATTACAATAAATGTGGGAATTTATAAATTAAACCATACACTGCTATTCTAGTAAGAGTGTTGAAGTAGACAAGAGCTTTCTAAGCCATGTATGTATGTATGTATGTATGTATGTATTTATTTATGGTGTTGGAGATTAAACCCAGGGGTGCTTAACCACTGGGCCACATCATTGGCCCAGTGGTTGGGGTCTGGCTAAGTTGCTTAGGGCTTTGCTAAGTTGGTGAGGCTGACTTTGAAATTGCTATCCTCCTGCCTCAGCTTCCTGAACTACTGGGTTTATAGGTGCCTGGCAAAACCTTTCTCTCTCTTTCTTTCTTTCTTTTTTTCTTTAATGTTTTCTTTTTTGGCATACCAGTTATACTCTAGTAAAGCTTGAAAAGTAAAACTTCAGAAAATATATAAATTATCTGAAATTGTTAGTATATGATACAAAGGGTGGGTGTGGTAAGGCAGTATTGAGGGCCTACCTTTATGGTTTCAGTTTTGGAGAACTGTGAGAACTATTTGTAATTAATGAAAATGTGTAGTAACCAAGACATTGAGTATGGGTTCAGGTACATTTAAGTTAACATGTGTACTTTAATCATGGTAAATTCTGCATACCTTTGAAAAATAAATCTTTTTTTCAGTCTTCAGAAAATGCTTGGTACTCACGTGGATCCCACATGAATTTAGTCAATTAGCATCATTGCCTTTCATATAGCTAGGCAGTTTAGAGGAGTAAGAGGCAGTGATCTGACCTGAGTTAATTACTGCAAAAGACGGCTCAGCAGTCAGACAGTGGCATGCATGAGGACTCAGGTTCAAATCCCAGCACTAAGTGTCAAGGAAACAAGAGGCCAAATGGAAAAATAAAGCTGATTCTTTCTCCCTCTCACTCTCTTTAAAAAAAAAAAAAAAATTTGCAAAAGACAAACCAGAAATGTATTTATTCTATTTTTTGTTTTTAAAGAGGAACCGTGAGAAAGAATCAATTTTATTTGGTTTTTCATGTGGCCCTCGTTGCTCTGACACTTAATTGTGTATGTGGTGCTGGAGTTTGAACTCCGGTCTGTTTGTCTGCCATAGGCAGACACTGTAACCGCTAAGCTGCTGCTCCAGCCCCAGATTTGTAGTTGTTCAAAAAATGTTACCATGGTCTGAATGAAAGGTGAAACATAATGAGACCAGGTAACATTGACTAGAAGGCATACCATGTACAGCCCAGTGGCTAGTTAGTAACGAGCAGAATGGCCTTCCTAGCGTTCTTTGGTCTATGCTAATATCAGAAGACGAAGATACTGCATTAGTCACAGTGTAGGCCAAATCCCAGTGACTATGTATATGTAGTAAATGTGTCACAGGGCTTAATTGCATAACATTCTGGGATTCTTAAAAATCTTTTCCCAGAAATTGGCAGTAAACTTAGTAGGAATGTGGTTCTCTCTCCACAAGTTGTGTTTATTTATGCTGTTTACTCTAGTATGTGTGCACTTTATTCATTGAGTCACATGTTAAGTTTCATTTGGGGAGTCTCTTGTTGGCAAAGTATTTTTTTAGTAAATTTTATCAGTGATTTAGAAATAGTAATGTAAAAGATTTTGGATCCTTTTTTCATTGGGTAAATTTTCTCAAAGGTTTATTGTATTCTGTACCACATTTTATATTTAGTTTGAATTCTTATTTAGATAGTGACAAAGTTAAACTCTTTGTGGGGAAAGGAGAAATAATTTTTCTTTGTTTCCTCCCAGTATTGGAGATGGAACCCAAGGCCTCCTGCATGCTGGGCAAGTACTCTAGCATTGAGCTGCATCTCTAGTACCCCCCCACCTTTTTTTTTTTTTTTTGAGAGAGGATTGATTTTATTTAGTTTTTCATCTGTTTTTTGTTTTTCTGACATTCAGTTGTGTATGTGGTGCTGGGGTTTGAACCCCAGGTCCTAGCACATGCTAGGCAAGCGCTTCACTGCTAAGCCATTGCTCCAGCCCCTCCCCCGTCCTTTTTTATTTTGAGCAGTCTCTAAGTGGCCCAGGCTGGACCAGGGATTACAAGTTTATGCTACTGCACCTTGTTGAGGTCATTTAAGTGACCTTTTTGGTCACTTATCAGTTAACTTTGGTTATCTTTGAATATAAAAATTTTGGCCATAAGGCAGAGAACAAACTAAGTTTAGAAATGTATTTTACTAACGTAGTTTTTCTAGTTGTGCTGATTGGATTCAAATTGTAGAATTATTTTGCAGTAATTATATCCAATTCCATTTTTAGTCCAGTTACAACGCAGGGATCACAACAAACACAGCCGCCACAGAAGCACTATGGCATTACTTCTCCTATCAGTTTAGCAGCCCCCAAGGAGACTGATTGCATACTTACACAGAAACTAATTGAGACTCTGAAGCCCTTTGGGGTTTTTGAAGAGGAAGAGGAGCTGCAGCGCAGGTAAGTATGTGTGTGTGTACTTCTTTGTGTATAATTTGTAATGTTTTCAAAATTTTGAAATGAATTTTGAGGCATTCTCAGTTGGTCAGGGTTATCCTCTCATGTCTATGTATTTGTTTCAGGCAAGGTGATACTTAGGAGAGAGAACTTTTTTTTCTACATAAAGTTCTATTAATTTTGAGTTTTGGTGCTTTTGATTCTTAAGGTACAGAATAAGGAAGAGAAAGGGGAATACCTTACCAATGTAACAGTGCCTATAGCTAACTAGTGTGTTTCTGATCACTTAAAAAACATAAAATTTAGGAAACCGCCTATTTAAAACTTCTTTACATTTAACCACTAATGATATGTGTTAGCAAATGGCTTGATATTTGATAATTGTTTTATCAACAGGATTTTAATTTTGGGAAAATTAAATAACCTGGTGAAAGAGTGGATACGAGAAATCAGTGAAAGCAAGGTAAGATGCTTTTTTGTGTATAAAATAAAATAATTTTGTTGCCTATCACTAACTGAGGATAGCAATTATCTTGGATCAACTGGTCTTACTTGAGAGTATTTAAAGTCTTTAATGTGAGGATCACTTTAAACTATTTTTGTTTCAGATTATTTTGAAAGCAAAGAACAAACAAACTGAGTTTAGTAACTTTTTAAAGTACCTTCCTGATGGTTGGGCACTAGGGATTAATTAGCCCAACATTGAAACCCGGGGCGCTTTGTGCTTTACCACTGAACTACATTCCCAGCCCTTTTTATTTTTGAGACAGGGTCTTGCTAAGTTGCTGAGGCTGGCCTTGAACATGCAGTCCTCTTGCCTCAGCCTCTAGAGTCGCTAGGATTACAGGTGTTTGCCTCTGTCCCTGGCTCTATTCTTTGATTGTAATCTTTCAAAGCTGAACTCAATAATTGCAACTTAACTTGGATTTTTCAGAGAAGTAATAGATGTATTCCTGAAGTAATTTAAAATGTTTATACTACATTAGTGTGAATGGAGCCCAGGATTTGTTCCCCAACAAAACATACACATAGTGAATGTTTACTATGATCTTCATTTTTATTTTTTGTGGTACTGGCGATTGAATTTAGGGTCTTTTGGATGCTAGGCAAATGGTTTTGTTATGATGCACATCCCTAGCGTTTACTATGTTTGAGAATCTTGTCTTTTATGGAATCCTACAACAATGAGATTTTTTTCTTTTAAAGCTTTCAGTATTACACACTCAAACTAAAAATCACTGTTTAGGTTTTTTTTTTTTTTTGGTAATAATTCTCTGAATTTCTAATATTTTTATTATGAATTCTTACACAACTAAAGGAACCTATGGCTAGACTTCTGGTAAAGGAAAGGTATTTAGGGCTGTGTGTGGAATTCATTTGACACGTTTAAAAAATACACTCCATATAGTGAAAAATTTCCCAGGGCAATAGAAAATGCATGTTTCAGCTATAAATAGAGATGAAAGTTTGATGGAGAACCAAGGGCAGAAGAAAACCTCTTAGGACAAGGAAAGAGGGTGTTAATTTAGAGAAAAAGTAGTCTTCTATAATTTATGTTGTTTTCATAGAGCAATGTGTATAATAATTCAAACAGCTTATTAAGCAACTGGAGTATACAAAATGCTGTTGTTGATGCATTATGTATTTCATATTAATAGAGTTTCTAATACAAAATATCAGGAAAGGTGGTTTTTGTGCTGCAGAACAACTAGTCTAAGCTTAAGGAGTTTTTTTTTTTTTTTTTAATGTGTGTGTGGAGCTGGGTAAATTCAATATTTTCTTTGGGGCGGGGGGCGCTTAACCACTAAGCCATAACCCCAGACTTTTTTATATTTTATTTTGCTGAGGCTGTCTTTGAATTCACTATCCTCCTGCCTCAGCCTCCTGACTTGCTAGGATTACAGGCATATGCCATCACACCTGTCACTGAGATAGGGTCTTGCCAAGTTGTTGAGGCTAGCCTAGAACTTGTGATTCTCCTGAGCAGCCAGGATTATAGGTGTGCCCAGCTCTGTTACAGGATTTCTGGTTGGCACTGTTAATATTTTTGGACTAGATAATTCTTTTTTTTATGGGATTCATTTTGTGCATTGTAGAATGTTTATGTGGCCTCTTTAGCTTCTCTTTACTGTGTCCCCTTCTTCCCTCCTGTTTCAACAAAAAGAAATTTTCTAGACATTGCCATACATCCCTAGGGGAAGAGTTATCTGTGGTTGAGAACCACTGATAGAATTATTTGTAATGTTCTGCCTGGGACAGTGACATACCTATAATCCCAATGACTTGGGTGCTAAGGCAGGATCGCAAGTTCTAGACCAGCCTCAGTAATTTAGAGAGGCCCTAAGCAACTTAGGGAGACTGTCTCAAAATAAAAAGGGCTATGGATTGTAGCTTAGTGGTTAAAGTATCCCTGGGTTCAATTCCTGGTAGAAGGAAGGGAGGGAGGGAGGAAATAAGGAAATTAATTTTTTTTACCTGATATTAGGTTTTGAACCCAGAGGCACTTTTCTACTTAGCCAAATCACCAGTTCTTTTCATGTCTCTGTTTTGAGATAGGTTTTCTCTCTTTTTATGATGCTGGCCTCAAACTTGGGTTCTTCTTGCCTCAGCCTCTCAAGTAGCTGGGGTATTAGGTGTGTGTCACCATGCTGAACAATTTTACTTTACATGGCTACTTTACCATCTAAAACTGGGGGGGAGGATAAGATTTTTTCAATTAAATGTTATTTTCTGTGACATGAATTAAGAAATTTCTTCTTGTTATAATGATCCATAATAGGTTTAAACATACCAGTGTCTAGAAGTGTAGCAATACTGTTGTCTCTAACCCACAGGTGACTATTCAAATAAAAATTAACCAAAAATTAATCATTCATATTCTTAATCACACTACGTACATTTCAGGTACTTATCAATGGCTACTATATCCATTAGTGTTAGCATAGAACATTCATATCCCTGCAAAAAGTTCTTTTAGAGAGATGTTAATCCAAAAGATTTCTGTCTTTACTAGAGAAGTCAATGCTTCAGTGTAGAAGGTTGTTTCTCTGTAAGTTCTTTGTGGACCAGTTTCTACGCACATCTCCCTGACTTATGTTTTAATTTTATTTTTAAAGAAAGAGGAAGAGAGAAAGGGAGAAACAATTTTTATTTTTCATCTGGCCTTTGTTTCTCCAACACTTAGTCATGTATGTGGTACTGGGGTTTGAACCTGGGTCCTCTTAAATGCCAGGCAAGGGCTCCAACTGCTGAGCTCCAGCCCCCCTGACTTATTTTAAAATTAAAATTAAAAAAATTTTTTTTGAGACTGTTTTGCTAAATTTTCAAATAGTGTTGATGAGCCTGGTCTTGAACTTCTGAGCCTGGTCTTGAACAGTCTGTCCTAGCCTCCCAGTTCACTGGGATTACTACTGTGCCTAGTTTGCTGGCCTATTGTAAATAATCAGGCCAGCATTGCAATTGCATTTTCTCAGTATCTTAAGTACAGCTAAACAGAGGCTTTCCTTCCTTAATAATGAATGTTAGCAGTTGTGGGACACAGTGGCACATGTCGGAAGTTCAAAGATACTAGGGAGTTTGAGGGATGATAATGGCAAGTTCAAGGCTAGCCTGGGAGAACCAGTGACACTTTGTCTTAAACTAAAACTAGAAAGTGTTGGGATGTAGCATGCAGCTAGTGGCCGAGTAACCCGGGTTCAATCCCCAGCACTACCAAAAAAAATCACATATAGCTTGTTTCTTTTCTACAGATGGTTAAAAATACAGTCCCTGAATCTTTTTATTTTAATAACCTTAATTGACTTTATTTTTAGTTCAAAATTGGGCAATGCTTCCTTTTACAAAGTCGAATAATTGGTCTTGAATCAGAACTTCCCTTTTAGAAAAGTTTTTTGAATATGAAATAACACTAAATTTATTTCATTTATATTTTTTGAGGGGTGAGGGAATCATTTCTTATGTTCTGGTTCTGAATGGAGACTTTATTATAAAAGGAATTAAAAGTTAAAAGGAAATATTGATCTAGCTAGGACTCATTAAAAAAATTTTTTTCTCAGTATTGGGTGCTTTACCATTGATCTACACCCCTACTTCTGAGCTATATCTCTTGACCCCCTTTTGGAAATCTAAAAATACTAAAGTACTATTTAGTAATATTAGCTTTCAAGTCACTGTTGATATGGTTAAATTATGCTCTACTAAGCTGTTAGTTTTTTCTTTAGTCATTTCCATTGAGCAGTTAAATGTTTTTATGTTCTGACATTCCTGATTTATTTTATGTAGAATTTCTGTCATAAATAAAAACCCTGATTCTAATATTGCTCCTGTGGTATCACATGATATCCTCTATCAGTATTCTTAACAGTGGTTTCTAGAATTGTGGCAAAATTAAAAAATAGTATGGATCCTCACCAAAGAAACTATGCAAAATTTAAAATTGGCTGAATTCCAAATCAGATTGATCTGCGAAGGGCTGATTTTTTTTTTTTTAAATAAAACTTACACATATGTCTAACTACTCTATATAAATTTGCATTGTAATCATATTTGGGTTTTTGTTTTTGTTTTGCTTTTGATTTGGAGTCTCCAGTTGTTGCCAAAAGCTGACCTTAAACTTACAGGCTCAAGCCTCCTGCGTAGTTGGGATTGTAGACATGCATTACTACACTTTTTTCTTTTCCTTAAAAGTACACCACATTTAAAGTAGTTTCCCTTGTATTCCACTCACTACTATTTTTTGTTTCAACAGAATCTTCCACAATCTGTAATTGAAAATGTTGGAGGAAAAATTTTTACATTTGGATCTTACAGATTAGGAGTACATACAAAGGGTAAATAATATTTTGAAGAGTGTGTCTTTCAATTGTTAAAAAGTATATATTTGTTACTTGTTAATCATATAGCTTAGGTTTGCATGGAAGGGAGTAGAGGAGTCTAAATTGTTAAAGAATAAAGATAGAAAATGATACCTGTCTTTCATACCTGCTATGTCTGATGCCATACTAAAATTAAGTAAAATAAAGAGTATAGTGTATAGTTCCTCAGTTGAAATTAGCTTCATTTTATGTTGAATAGCCACATATGGTCTATGTCCACTACTGCATTGAAAAGGGCAGACAGAGAACATTTTTCCACTGCAGAATTTTTTTATTACTGTTTTTGTACTGGTATTTGAACCTAAGGGTACTTTACCACTGAGCTATATCCCCAGTTCTTTTTATTCTTTATTTTGATACAGGGTCTCACTGAGTTCCTGAGGCTGACCTCAGACTTGTGATCCTCCAATATCAGTCTCCTGAGTGACTGGGATTACAGTGTGTACCACTGTGCTCAGCTGCAGATTTCTTTCAGATAGTGCTTTTGTCTGGATATTAGGAAGATATAATGAATTAAAGGTTTTAAGAAAACCTTGCAGATTTTTCCCCCCTCATACTTTTATTTTAGACAAATTATAAAATAAAGCTTATCAGGAAACAAACTGATATGCATCCGTGGCTTTTGTTTGTTTTTGTTACTGAGGATTGAACTTTGGGTGCTTTCCCACATAGCTATATGCCCAGCTGTTTTAGTTTTTTTTATTTTGAGAAAGGGCCTTACTAAGTTGCTGAGACTGGTCTCAAACTTGGCAGTCTTCCTGCTTCAGCCTCTCAAAGCTGCTGGTTTTACAGGCGTGTGCTATTGTGCCTGGTGTATCCATATCTAAAGATAATTGCTGAATATATTCCTATTTACACTTATAGTTATTTGCTCTGTGCAAATAATAAAAATTTTATGGCCAGGGACATTTATTGAATTCTTTCGTTTTACCAGGCACAGAGTTAAGCTTTTAATATTTATTATTTTATTTATTCCTCACAGTACTTTTGTTCTCCTGTTACAGATAATCTGAGACACAGGAAATAAAGCTTGAGCAGTTTTTCTTAGCTGAGTATTGGTGGAAACAGTAGTTAGAGCGCAGACAGTCTGAAGCTACATTCCTGTTGTCTGATTTGTTTTAAAAGCATCAGCCAGTGTTGTGTATTCTGTGTATTGGTATTCTCTGTCCCCATTTTCCACAGTAATGTTTGTTTCTGATGTGTACTGTGAACGATGTATCCTCTCCATGAGTGTGCTAAATAAGCAGCCTCTAGAATAGTGTCTTAGTCTCTCATCTTTTAGGAAATTGACTGTATTGACCTAATCCCACATTTTCCTCTCCCTTTTATGGTCCAGATTATTAATTTTTAACCTTCCCTATTCACAGAGGAACAGTAAACACCAATCATAGAGTATTCAGAGAAAAACTGTTTTTGTTTTATTTACCTTACGAACATGGCTGTGACTCGTGATATCAAGACGCTGGGTTATTTGCTTCAATAATTCCCTCTTTTTACTCTGAAAGTCCTTAGTCATCTTTCCTTATAGTTGTGGTTACTTGGGCTACTGTATGGTATGGGATGCTTCAGCAACAAATAATACCCCATTATTTAGAACTCATTTTTCCTCTGTTGACTGGTAATTTTTATTAAGGGGTGATACTTTTTAGAGCTTGCCAGTATAATGTTGAATAGATTGTATATATATCAAATATGATTACACAAAGGTGGTAAAAAATTTTCTCGTAATGCTAAGTAGTGATTGATGGGATTATTTTTGTTTTTTTTTTTTTAAAGGTGCCGATATCGATGCATTGTGTGTTGCACCAAGACATGTTGATCGAAGTGACTTTTTCACCTCGTTCTATGATAAATTGAAATTGCAGGAAGAAGTTAAAGATTTAAGAGTATGTAAATGGGGTGAGAGGGGAAAAGTTCTAAAATTTTACTTGGTCACTTGAGTGAATTTTATGATGTAGACATCATGTATTGAGATGTTACAGTTAGCCAGGCTATTTAAATCACTTACAGTGTTTCCATTTTATTTATTTATTTTTTTTTTAAGAGAGAATCAGTTTTACTTAGTTTTTCATGTGGCTTTTGTTGCTCTGACACTTCATTGTGTATGTGGTACTGGGGTTTGAACCTGCGTCTTCATGCACGCCAGGTATATGCCATAACCACAGAGCCACTAAAGTCATAAATGTGTAACTCCATATTGAAAAATAGAGCCAAGCAAAATAAATGTAATCAGCTACAACCACACATTTGATGAATGGCAGAAATCAAGAATTTAAACTCTGGAGCCTACAGTCTTAAAACTAGTTGCTGAGAATTTACTTTCTGTTGGGCATCATGCTCAATCATGTTTAAGCAGTTTCATTTAGTTAGATTTAAACAATTGTTTAGGGCAGTTGTGTTTTCAATTTCAAATGAATTCTCACATTTATTTAAAAGTACTAACGTGGGGGCTTGGTGCTTACGGCACTTGCCTGGCATGCACAAGTACATGGTTTCAAACCCCAGCAACCCACATACATGCACGGCTGAGTGTCGGAGCAGCGAAAGCCATGTGAGAAACTCAATGAAAGATTGATCCTGTCTGTCTCTTTCTCACTCACTGTCCTTCTCTCTTAAAAAAAAATACTAATGTAGTATAGGCCTGTTGTATGATTTCAGAGACTAACTTGTCTTCTTTTCTTACAGGCTGTTGAAGAGGCATTTGTACCAGTTATCAAACTCTGTTTTGATGGGATAGAGGTACGGTATAATTCAAATGGGCAGTTCTTGCTTTGTGGTATCAGTGAATTTTGTTTATTTTGAAAATTGATTTAATTGTTTATTATTTTATTATTTTGCATTACTGAGAATTAAATTTGGGGACTCTACCACTGTGCTACATGCTCAGCCCTTTCAGCCCTTTTTTAATTTTCAGTTTTGAACAGGGTTTTGCTAGGTTCTTGAGGCTAGCTAGCCTCAACTTGTGATCCTTTTGCCTCAGCCTCCCAGTTAGCTGGTATTATAGGTATGTGCCAGCATGCCTGGCACATTGGTTTATTTTGAAATAATTTGTGAATTGGTTGAAAATTAATGCCAAGATTTTTTTTTTTGTTTTGTTTTAAATGGAAGTGATTTGCCTGTCGTTTGTAATGTATACCATGATTAGGTCTTATTTATTTATTTAGTACCAGGGATTTAATCCAAAGGTGCTTTACCACTGAGCTACATCCCTAGCCCTTTTTTATTTTTTACTTTGAGACAGGGTTTTTCTAAATTGTTTAGGGCCTTGCCAAGTTGCTGAGGCTGGTTTTTAATTTGTGATGCTCCTGCTTCAGCCTCCTGAGTCTCTGGGAGCCACCACACCCGACTAGTTCTCTTTTAAGTGCCAATTAAGAGCTGAAACATAGGCAGAAGTAGTGAAACCCTAAGACCAAGATTCCTATAAAACAATTTCTTGGTGGTTTTTCACTTGCAAATTATATTGTTTTAGTTTCATTGAGGCAATAAAACAGTGCATGTTTGCAAATAGTTCTTTGCCTTAACTTTTCTGAATATTTAAAAGTGGAGAGAAAAATGTGAATTGGTAATGGATGTAGAAACATTTTCTGGTAGGATTTAGAGCTCAAATTCTGAAGACTGTGTACATTTCTCCTTGCTGCAAATACATTGAAAATAATTGGAGCAAAGCATGTGGTGAAACAACATTAGTTATTTTTTATGATGCAGCTTCTGTACAAATGGTACTAGAATATCCTTGATGGTAATGGTGAAGATTATAACATTTTATAAGTGGAGGAATGAGAACGTACGATTCTGCAAAAAATGGTAGTTTTTTGAGTTGCATAAGATATTAACTCTTAACTATTTTAAAAGTCAGACTAAGCTGGGCAAGGTGGTGCTTGCCTGTAATTCCAGCATCTTAGAACCTAAGTCTTAGGATCACAGATTCAAGGCCAGCTTCCCAATTTAGTCAAGCCCTGTCTCAAAAGTAAAAAAGCGCTGGATGTGTAGCTCAGATAGACTACCCCTGGGTTCACTCCCAAGGACAGGGGTAGGGATTAGGGGATATCAGACTACAGCTGGTTCAGTGACTCAAGCCTCTAATCTTAGCGACTTTGAGGGCTGTGGCAGGAGGGTGGCAATTGCAGTGCCAGCCTGGACAACTTAGTAAGACCTTGTCTCAAAAAAAGGCTGGGAATGGGAATGTAGAGAATATGCGTAGCATGTGTTGGGCCCTGGGTTCAGTCCCTAGTACTGCCAAAGGAAAGAGTCAGTTGAATTCTGTAAGCTTTTCAAAACTAGATTTAGGGTCTGGAGCAGTGACTCAGCAATTGTAGCACTTGCCTGGCATGTGCAAAGACCTGAGTTCAAACCCTAGCACCACATGCATCTCTGATACAAATGAGTGTTGGAGAAACAGGCCAGGTGAAAAAATAAATAAAATCGATTCTCTTTCTCCTTTTCTCACTTTCTCTTAAAAAAAAATAAACAAGAAACAAAAACTAAATTTAACTTGGGCTGTTTTAGGGTATGCTACCTCTAATGGTTTTTGCTTTTGCTCAAAATTAAATTTTGGAGCAGGGTGTGGTGATACATACTGCAGCTAATCCCAGCTACTAGGGAGACTGAGACAGGATTGCAAGTTCCAGGCCATTTTCAGCAACTTAGTGAGACTAAATAAAAAATAAGAAAAAGGACCAGTGATATAGCTCAGCAGTATAGCTCCCCTGATTAATCCCCAGTATCAAATAAATATTTAAATAAATAAATTTAAAAAAAAGAAAACTGGAAAAAGATATTGTAATGTGGACATATAAGTTCTTACTTATAAGGAACTCTATTGATAGGCATTTTTAAACTAAGTGTAGAGATATTTGTCTTTTGGCACCTTTTTGGAGGGGGGGGCGGCTGAGGACCAATCTTGGGGCCTTGCACATGCCAAGCAAGCGCTCTGCCACTGAGCTAAATCCCCAACCCCTGGGCAGCTATTTTTAATCAGTTGTGATAGTTCATACGTGCAAAGAACTAAAAAGTTAATTTGAAGTATTACAGTAGATATATTTAGCAAGCCTGATAAAGTCAGACTTACTAAGTTTTATTAAATGATAAGTATGTATTTTTGTACAAGTTGCATTTCATATTATCATCCTTTAGCATCTGGTTAAAATACCTATGATAATTTTGGATTCAGTCATGCATGTTTATAATGCAGTAACGCATGAGGCTGAGGCAGTAGGATCACAAGTTGGAGACCAGCGTGGGTAACTTAGACCCTGTATGACAATAAAAAAAGGCTGGGAATATAGCTTAGTGGTAGAGTCCCCTGAACTCAGTCCCCAGTATTGCTGAAAAACCCCTAAAAACAAATCAAGGCAACCCCAAAAATGTGGGCAGGCACTGTTAACATTTGTTAAGTGATGACAAGATCCTGGCTTTTAGTGGAACTGTATTTTTACAGAAATGCCTTAAAAGTAGTTTGACAGATATGGAATGTTAAGTTTCATTTTTGTTTTAGATTGATATTTTGTTTGCAAGATTAGCACTGCAGACTATTCCAGAAGATTTGGACCTACGAGATGACAGTCTGCTTAAAAATTTAGATATAAGATGCATAAGAAGTCTTAATGGTATGTCAAAAAGCCTACCTCCTTTTGCATAGTTGGAGTCATTAGCAAATGCTAGTTGTTTTTAAACCTTGTAATTAAGCTTTATATAGCCATTTTGTTAATCCATAATGAGTCAAAATGTGCTTTACTTAATAGACTACAGGGTTAATTTTACTCCTTGGTACCTTTACAGCTGTTAATTTTACTCATTGGTACCTTATGCTGTTATTTCTTTCCTGTGTTATTAGTGGTACTTGTGAAACTTCAGAAAGATTGTCTGACATTTGTACTCTTACTAGGAATTTAGGTTTTGCTGTTTAACCCTTATTAATTCTGATCTTGATATTCTGTTGTAATGGTATCAATTAAGTTAAAAAGGGCTGGGGGTTTTTTTTTGGTGGGGGACAACTTTATATCAGCATAACTTGTTATCAGACTCTTGGACAACAACTCTTGGAAACTTATATGGACTGAATCCTCAGTATATCTGGACAGAAAAAGTTTTTAATTGATTTGCAAGTTTGATGTTAGGGAAATCAGTTCAGTTTCTTTGGTTTACAGCAGTGCTTCTTCTGTTAGGAGATAAATGTTTTGTACTTTTTGCTGAATTAAAAGTACTGATTGCATCAAATGAAAGTTTCTGCTCAATTTGTTATCAGTCTCAGAAAATTAAGAAGTAGTGTTATCATTGATTGACCTTTGATAATTTAATGTTCTGTTTTTTTTTTTTTATTCCTGTTAATCAGGTTGCAGGGTAACCGATGAAATTTTACATCTAGTACCAAACATTGACAACTTCAGGTTAACTCTGAGAGCTATCAAACTGTGGGCCAAACGTGAGTTCAGAATTTGTTGGCTAGCTTATTAAAAATATTTAAACTTTTGTTCAACACTAACTTCTTTTTTTGCTTTTCCCTTATCAACAGGCCACAACATCTATTCCAATATATTAGGTTTCCTCGGTGGTGTTTCCTGGGCTATGCTAGTAGCAAGAACTTGCCAGCTTTATCCAAATGCAATAGCATCAACTCTTGTACATAAATTTTTCTTGGTATTTTCTAAATGGTATGTGTTTAGATTATATTAAAATAAAATTGATTGTAGACACTGAAGTTTAGTCTTATTTCTATGACATTTCTGCAGCTGGTTTCAGAGTCAAATTTTAGTTCATGAAATAGCCATTAGGTAGCCTTGGGAGATCACATTGTGTATAAAATCGCAAACTTGAACCTCCATTCCTTTTCCCTAGCTTTGCCAGCATAGGAAATCAGTTTGTATTATACTTTGCCTAATCCAACCCTCCAAGTAAACTGAATTTTAACTGTAGGTTTTGCTAAAATCCAGTTTATTTATCCAGTTGGCATATTTGTTACTTTTGGATAAAACTTACACAACACTTTCACTTTCTGAATACTTTTTAATTTTTACACCATTAACTTTTTGTGTGAGTTTTGCTTTCAGCTCTTCATTTATCTTTGGTAGAAGAGATGTCAGTTTTATAAAATGCTTTTTAAGAATAATGTTATGTGAAATGTATTATACAAATTAACATTGTATGTTAATGTATAAGTACTTGGAAGAAAAGCAGTTGCTGGACCCTTAGATTAGTCATTAATATTGGGAAGATTTTTTTTGAGTTCCCTCATTTAAAGATGTCCACATTTGTCAACCATGGTTTCACTTCAGAAAAGTAAGATCATTTGCTATTTCAGAGTAGTTGCTTTGGTCCCAAAGATGAGGGTTCTTGGTTTTTAATCAGATTTAAATCTTCCTAGTTTCTGCCAACTCATACCCTTCCTACATCTGTGAAAAGCATTGTTTTCTAGTAATTTCTTAAAATTTTTTGGAGGAAATTTACAATGTAGAACTGTGCCACACTTTCTGATACACATTCTATTTTGGGATTTGATAGCACATTTAAATAACATATAATAAGATGTGATTAAAGATTAAAGAATGTCAGTTTCTTTTAAGACTACCCATATATAAATGTTTTCAAGAAGCTAACCTTGATATTGGGGGTGAGGAACAAATGTTCTCCATTTTTTTATTTTCTTCCCTAAGGACTAATGTGCTAATTTATTAAAAATTGCGTCCTGGAAACAGTGTGTTCACACCACAGACTTACTACACATACTCGTGTTACTGCCTTTAAGTCATGAGATGGAGCAAATTTGTTTTAATTTTTTTATAATTATTCATACCACGTTGTCTGTAATCAGATGTAACTCTCTTTTATTGGACTGAAATTAGTATGAAGACAGGATTTTTGCTTTCAATGGGGTTTATCCTATTAAAGGTATAGGTGAAAGCATCAAATATCTTGGTGCTTTTTTATTTATAAATGGTGCTTTATCAGTTCTTTTAAGAGACAGAAGATATTTGACTTCAAAATTTGCAAAAGTTACCAAATGGTTTAATTTTATAGTTACAGAACTATTTCATTTAGTCTTAACATCAACAGAAAGGAATGACAGGTTTATATACCAAAATGAATGAAGAAGGATCACATTCACAAATGCTGTATGTTTAACAAAATACGTTTAGATGATAATATCCAATAGTCTTATCAAGTGCTACAATCTTTTTAAACAGGGAATGGCCAAATCCAGTGCTATTGAAACAGCCTGAAGAATGCAATCTTAATTTGCCTGTATGGGACCCAAGGGTTAGTGTATTATTTTTTCCCCTACAAATTCACACCTTGCAATAACAAGTAAAAGTCATCTGCATAAACTCAAGGGAGACTTCCCAGCATTTTATGTATGAGTGGACATGTCCGTATTACACTTTCTTCTAGATAACCTCATCTATAATTGTCCTCTGATGTGAGAAGCATAATGATGTACCCTGTAAACCACATTTAATTGTACATAGTTTTTAATACAAACTTCACTAACAATTTATTCTATATAGAACTACCTTGTAAGCAAAGTTGTGTGGGCGTTTGTGCTTAAAAAAAAAATAAAAGGATACTAAAAATCCCTGTATATTTTTTTTATTTGATCTAAATATTTTGTTAAAATGGGTTATTGTAGGAAAGCTGTTGCTTAACATTTACATGTGGTAGATAACTTCTAAGCAATATCATTCTAATTACTATGATTAATTGCAAAAATTGGTTTAGAGATTTCAGATTGTAAAATCATGGTTGGGCTGAAGAAGAGCTTCCATTTTGGGAAGTTAATGACATTCTGATTACACATTTTAAATGTTAATATGAACTTTAATAAGAAATTTAGGTTTGAATAAGAGTAGGTTTATGAAATTCTATTTTTCTAAATGAATTTGCTATCTTACTATCATCAAAAATTTGGTTTCAATAAGTTCTGTTGACTTAACATGAAATTTAATTTTGGAGGATGAGAATTTGTAGTTTTCCTTTGTGGATATATGCCACTTATTATTATGCAGATTAACAGTTATTAAATCATTTCAGTATCTTTTAAAATGACATCAACCTGAACATTGTAGTTTCACCGTAGTTAATAAGCTTAAACTCCTTGTAACTTAAGGGTGTGTTAAAAACTTAAGTTTCCATTTTGTTTAAAATTAGTTTTACACAGAACAACTTACAGCATGACTTTTCGTTAAAAATATAATTCTGTGCATATATCCCCCATTTCTGTTGCATAAAGAAAAATTAAATATCAATAGATTTCCTAGTAGAACTTGACTTGAGCAGGCACACTATTTTTAATAAGGTTGCCCAGATAGTCATTCATGCCCATATAATTGAAGCAAACGATTAGTTTTGACCAAATCTCTGATTATAAAGCATTCCTTAAAAACAATGTCTCCTTACATGGTTTTTCTTTCTCAACTCCAGCTGTGAATGAAATAAAATTTAATCAGTGGTTCAGTTTAACAAGGGGTAAAAAGTCCAAGTATCTGTTGCATATGTACTTGAAGAAACTGATTGGCTGTTGTTGTATGTAGGTAAACCCCAGTGATAGGTACCATCTTATGCCTATAATTACACCAGCATACCCACAGCAGAACTCCACGTACAATGTGTCCGTTTCAACACGGATGGTCATGGTTGAGGAGTTTAAGCAAGGTAAGTGTTTATCCTTATGCTCTCCTTTATACATGAAGGATTTACATACCATTGTAGAACCAGTAGTCCCTTGTGAGATTTAATTGAAGAAAGAAATCGTTCCTGAAGTGGATTTTGATGTTCATTTTTGTTTATAGTGAATATCTGAGAATTGACTAAAAATTTTAAATTTTTTTAGTAATTTCTTCTTGATTATATGTTAGAAGATTAAACAACACTTAGAACTAAACTTTAGCTTGGCTATTTGCAGGCTGACTTTGTGTTGAACTGTTGCCTTGTAAAATGGTGAATGATAAAATGTTTTGTCTCCAGTGGGACCTGAGGGATATTTAGGAAGCTCCTTACTCGTGAAGAGCTTTTAGCAGGACTGGGACCAAACAGCTCATTTTAGGGGAACTTAACTTTTTTGAACCCCAATTTTATTATAAATTTAAAGATAGAGTTACTACCAACTGTCCTTTGAGAGAAGTAACTGTAATGGGTTTGTTACATTGCCTGAAAGCATTCAAGGAACTAGGAAAAAGCTGTATGAGTATCAGCTTTAAATTCCTTAGTGGAAAGATACTTTTTTCTTTTAGAGCTAGCTGCTACCTTTTTAGAAAGGCAAGAAATCAAGTATATGGAAAATTTTTCCTTCTCACATAACTAAAATGCTTCAGTTTTGTGAAAGTCATATGAGCATGACATTTTAAAATGGTGCTTTACCAGAACTCTCAGAAAACTATAAAAACTTCTTTGAAAAAAAAAAATAGGTGTATATGTAAGAATATGATTGTAAGCCATAAACTAAATTTTTATATAAACTTGCAGTTTTAGAATTATAGTGAGTGCATGTGGTATGTTTAAGATTATTTAAAATTCTAGATCATTAGACTGAAGCATGCAAATATTTTAATATGTTTTTAATTTAGGTCTTGCTATCACAGATGAAATTTTGCTGAGTAAGGCAGAGTGGTCCAAACTTTTTGAAGCGCCAAACTTCTTTCAAAAGTACAAGTATGTATTTTAAGGCATGTCGGACATGTTCTCTAAGTAATGGTTTAATGCTAGCAGTATGATATATGTTCGTGATACACTAACGTGATAAACTAAGAGAATTTTGGGTTTTCCTACCTCTTTTACACTACATACCATTTTTATTAAGCTGCTTATTTTCTTTGTCAGTGTAATGTATGGCCCTTACAGTTTTGCTACCCAATTTGTAGCAGAATGAGTTTGGTGGGCCTATATAAGTTCTGATCAAAACAGGAAATCCATATACCTTGACAAATGGGTGAACTGTTAAGATCTATAATTACACTCTTCTATAAAAAAATAAGTATTGTCTAATTGTTTAGCACTAAAATTCATTATAACATAGACTGAGCTAGTAAAATACCAATATATACAAAATTTAGTGTTCTCAGTAAACAACATGTTAATAATGACCTACCATTTCCCTCCCAATGTTAATAGCCACTTTCAAATATTTCTACAACTAGTTGGGATTATGTGGGTTTAACAATTTTTAGTAGTGGTTTTAGTATAATGGTTCAATACTTCAGTCAGGCTAAAAGCTTCATTAAATTGTGTTGACTTGATGAAAAATGTGTCACAATAAATTTATTTTTTTAAACAACACATACATGCAAACAAACATGGACTTGCACTTTGATTTGTCCTGAGCTGAAAATTTGCCAGAGTCCCACTTAATTACTTTTTGACGCTTGAAACCTTCTTAACCATGTTGAATTGTGTTTTGTAATAATCTAATAAGCAAGATTACTTTATGCTATTTCCACAATTAAAAATTAAGAATGATGACCTTCATGATGTCTCTGTGTTTTCTGTATCTTTTGCATGAAACAGAAATAATGGAACCAGCTTAATTATTGTGTTCTGGGAGCACTGTGTCGTCAGTAAAAATAAATAGTATAATATTGAAAAATTGCTTTATTCTCATAAACTGCTTTCCATTTGGTAAATAATTTTTGTTTTTTATTTTAACTAATGTTGAATGTCACCTTTGAACATTTAATAAACATACTGACACTTTAAAAAACTACAGTAAGACATAATTATGCATAAGGATAAAAGCAAAGATTTTATAAAATTTAAGCATCTCTTAATTCCTGAGAATCAAACATGGAATCTTTTCCTTTCTAATTTTCTTATATGAATAAGAGGTAGAATGAGGTTATTCAAAATACCTACTTATAAGTGTTCTTTGATTTTAAGAAAGTTTAACATCAAAATTGAACAGATCTTGCCAGTGTCATTTCTTGTGAATAAACTGACTTTGTTAGAACTTCGGTGCTTTTTAAAAAAGCTTATTTAATATTTCCTTAAAAATTGTTTTAAACTTTATTTTTTGTTCACTAGTACCTATAAAGTCTTTGATAGATTATATATTAGCCAGGCATGGTGGTGCATGCCTGTAATCCTGCTGAATTGGGAGGCTGAGGCAGAAAGCTCACAAGTCTGAGACCAGCTTCAGCAACTTAGGCCCTCAGGAACTTAGCAAAACTGTGTCTCAAAATAAAAAATAAAAAGGTGGATTTGGCTCAGTGGTAAAGTGCCTCTTTTGTACAAGTCCTTTGTACAAAATAAAAAAAAATGTATATTAATTACTGAATCTTGAAGCTGTCAAGTTCTTGTAGTTTATTTAAAAGACGTTTTGTTTGTTTTTTTTAAAGAGAGACGGACAGTGAGAATCAGTTTTTAGTTTTTCATGTGGCTTTCATTGCTCTGACACTTTGTGTACGTGGTGCTGGGGTTCGAACCCGTGTCTTCCGTGCATGCCAGGCAAGTGCCCTAACCCAGAGCCACTGCTCCAACCCTATTTAATAGATAGGAAATACCAAAAATTTTATTTCAGGAAAATTTGTTTCATTTGAGTGTCCTGGGGAAATTAATACTTGGAAACATTAGAATAGGTGATTTTTGTCTTTAAAAGTGTCCTCTTCAGGGTACAGTGATCATCCTTATGCTTTTGGAGATAAGCAAGTGTTGAATTTATAACATCTTCTGAAATGTCTCAAAGATTGGTTACATGACTTTAAATCCTTACTTTCCCCATGATTGAAATTTGGTTAAACATTATTTGAAGCATATCTTGAAAAACATTACCATTTAGTATTATGTAGAGTTTTTTATATATGTGCCCTTTTTGGGAGGGAGGGAATGTAGAGGAAATTTCATTTGTCTTAAAAAGCAGGCTAATCTAGAAAGAAGATAACAGCCTACTTTGAGAGTTGGGAATAACATTGTTCTATGAAAATTTAAAGACTTGTAAGAATATTTTCCGTATTTCTCCCATATGATATTAAACTTGACAAGCTAGCAGTGAAGTGAGTAATTTTAGGACATGTGAATACTGATAGGCATTATGTTTCACTGGCACACAAGGATGGATAATGAGGTTTGTATAAAACAATTTCGATTCAAAATTTGTTTAAAAATTTGAACAGTGAATGAACTACAACTCTTGCTTCTGAAGTACATAAAGAATTAAGTATTTTTTACTAAGTTTTTTTTTTTAGTGCACTTATTTGAACTAAGTAAAATCGAGATTAAATGGCAAGGAAACAATGCATTTTGCAAATAGCTGTTAGGTGGTATAACTACTAACTTTAAGTGTTATCAGGTCCTTCAACATAGGATATAATTCATTCAGGGTGCGCTTTTATGGTTAGATTTTTATTAGAAGTCATATAACTAAATATGGGGAAAAGGTACTAGCCAGTGCACTGACTTCAACCTGTGTTTGGAGGCATTTGATACTGTTGGTCCATGGTGATTGTGAAACAGGGTGTCCCATTTTTTTGGTGCAAGATCAGAAAATATTCTAGATTAGAATTGCTTCTGCTTGCTTTCTGTGCTCTCATTAGCTTTGGGAATTGAATGCCAACTCTGGTTTTTAAGAGTTAATGTAGGTTTTTAGAGAATGAATTTGGGATTTCAGTTTTTATTTCTTGGGTACCTTTTTCTAATGACTGATGTAAAATATTTGCAGCCTCTGTTAAACTTAACTGTTGCATTTCATACCAGTTCTATTTGCTTAAATGTGTCTGAGGAATGAACATTTAAATTCACCATAAATACTTAAGAATTAATATGGGCATTTGTGCATAAATGTACAGAGATGGAAAACACTTATTTCAGTAAATAAAATTGAGGTCATAAGGCTTCAAAATTAATTTGAATTGCCAACAAAATTGTATTCAAATAGATTGTCTTTTGCTTTAGGGAATAGAGAATATGGTATAACATGGTTTAGAAATGGGGTGATTTGTTCCTCTGCCGGGTGAAGGCAGACAAGTTTGTGTTTCTGAGGTTTAGTGGGTATGCCTGATTATTAAATACTTCGTTGACTATTGTTCAAAGTTGCTATACTTTTGTAGGAGAGCTCTTTCTTCATCTTCTTTTCCTTTTTATTTTCTTTGTCCTGGGAATTGAACCCAAGAGGTGGTTTACCACTGAGCCATGTCTCCAACCCTTTTTATTTTGTTATAGGGTCTAAGTTGTTCAGGGCCTTGCTAAGTTGTCCAGGCTGGTCTTGAACTTGTGATCCTCCTGCTTCAGCCTCCGAATTGCTGGGATCACAGGTCTATGCCCCCGTGCCCAGCTCAATTCAGTCTTTTTAGCAGAAACTTAGATGGCTTAAAGTCAGGTTCCTGAGCTTTTAGGATTTTTTTTTTTTAATTTGAGTATGGGTTTCTAGATACAGAATTTATAGGCTTTTAGTTTTTTTTTTAAATGTGACTGTGTTAATGTATTTGGCTTCTCAAATAATGCTAAACAAATGGGTAAGGAAGTATTGGTGCCTGTGGATTTGGATTGCATGTTTACACAGCTATATTCACATTTTCATATATGTATATATGTATATACACACACACTCACAGGACTTATCTTTATATATGCTTATGTACACACACTTCACTTTTTAATTGCCTGTTACTTTTAAGTTTAATTAGCCCACTTAAAATTTGCAATGCCTCTACCAGTAAGATAGGTACTGTTACCATATTTTACCGATGATATACGCAAGTCTCAGAACTATCTAGGGTTACAACTACTTTTCAGACATTTTGTGAGCATAACTAATAAAATAACCAAATGGACTGTTTAATGGAAGTACGATTTTTTAAAGTGCTCAGATTTGTCAGGCTTGCTTTAACCTTTCAACTAAGTGTCCTGTGGTTTGTTTGTTTTTTTTTTTAGTCTGGCCGTAGTTTTTGTTTGTTTTAATTTGAGGGGGTCAAAATGGTTTAAAAAATGTGAGAGAAAATATCAGAAAGATTTTAGGCTTTTTTGGAGAATAAAATACAAATTTTGGTTAAGGTTTTATTTTTATTTTTTTAAAGAGAAGGACAGTGAGAGAGAGAGAAAGCGAGAAACAATTTTATTTATGTTGCCTTTGTTGCTCTGAGACTTAGCTGCTACTTGCGCACTCCTGCCTGGAAGGCAAGCGCCTTAACTGCTGAGCCACTGCTCCAGCCCCAGGGTTTTGTTTTCTTATTAACCCGAGTCTATCTATCTATAGTAGGTGTGAAGTTTAGCTTCCAGAACTTATTAGATAGATATTTGGGAAAGAGTTCATTTGAGAGAATTTCATTCATTGGAGGAAAATTAATTACATACCTTAGATGTCATTAATTGTTTTAAAAGGATTAAAACACACATTTGTTCATGATGGTATTTTCTGAAGGAAATACTTTCTCTATTTTGAATGGGATTGAATTCTGAATAGAAATCAGATTTCTTTTTGTTGCTCTCAGGATAATATCATTTGTTATAGAAGTTTATATGTTAATTTTGGAAAGGTCTTGAGATCTGACTTAAATTAAGCATTAAATTTAATTTTCACTACTTTTTTTTTTAAAGAGAGGACGGGGAGAGAGAAAGAAAGAATCAATTTTATTTAATTTTTTCATGTGGCTTTCTTTGCTGTGACACTTCACTATGTACATGGTGCTGGGGTTAATACTTGTGTCCTTGAGCATGCGAGGCAAGTGCCATAAGCACTGAGCAACTGCTCCAGCCTCCTACCATTTATTTTAAATTAAAAAACCTGATATATTTGATGTCAATTTTGAAGTTACTATTGTAATATGTCTATTTAGTGATTGTTTCTCTTGCTGTTTGTTTCCATTAAAACATTTAATAGTATATTTCAGCGAGCAGCTCTTCTATTTTAGAAATAGAATACTTCAGCAAAAGATCATTTCATCTTTATTCAGCCTCATTGAATTCGTCAGCTTTTTTGCAGTTATTTATACAATCACTATTAGTTTTTTCAAAAAATTAAACTAACCTGTACTTAGAAGTGTATGGAGTTTAGCTTCTATGATTTTACGTGCATATTGAGATTGCAGCCTCCCCCTTGCTAAATTAATACTGATCTGTAAATGCAATCAATGAAACTTAATACATTATGGTTTTAATGTCCAGCATGAGTATATAAATAAAATAAAAAGCATGTTGTCTTTATCTTCAAAGGCATTATATTGTACTTCTAGCAAGTGCACCAACGGAAAAACAGCGCCTAGAATGGTGAGTAGGAAGATGAGACTTGAAAGAGAAAATAAACTTCAAAATGAGCCAGATAACCACAGAACACAGTAGGAGTCCAGAAGTCCTTAAAATATAACTTCTTCACTCATGGAACTTTCACTACTTCTGATGGAAGTATAAGAATTAGAGAATGCTATTTATTTTTGTTTTATGAAGATTCAACATATTTCTTAACTGTGGATTTAAAGTGTGTATGTGAGAGAGAAAGTGTTTTAAGCCTTCTGATTTTCCTTTAAATATTGGTTGGGGATATCTTTTGTAACCTTCATGTGGATGAAGTGTGCCTTAGTTCTCTTTCTTCCCCAGTTCAGCATTTTTGGGCGGTGCTTTTGTTTGAGTGGGGGTGTAGTTTCATTTACTTTGTGTTTTAAGTTTTGTGATCTTCGTATTCTTGTTTTACGTGAACACTTAATTTGTGCATTTGATTTTTTTAAATAAAGACAACCAAAACATTCATTAATACTGAGTGACATTTGTTCAGGGTGGGCTTGGTGGAATCAAAAATCCGAATCCTGGTTGGAAGTTTGGAGAAGAATGAATTTATTACGTTGGCTCATGTGAATCCCCAGTCATTTCCAGCACCCAAAGAAAATCCTGACAAGTAAGCACTCTTATTGTAAATACCCCATCCCTCCTTTATCTTTACCTTTTGAAGCTTGACCTTGCAAAATTCTGATTTGTGATGGATTCTGGACCTTTAGAAGGTATGTAAATAAAAGCAGGGTCACTTTTTCTTTTAAGGTTCTTAAGTAAGTTGGATGCTGGTGATTCTTGCTGTTACGAGACTTGTACCTGTAGTTTTACATTTGGAGGGTTTGGAGAGTATTCGTAATAAACTTTCAATAAGTAAGTCAGCATTTATTAGATTGGAAAATAGAGGTGAAAGGAACAAGATTGTATTTATGTGAGATAATTATTCTGATTGAATAGATTATTTTTCTTTTGAAGTCATGTAAATAATTTATTTGAATATTTTTAGTTATTGAAATCTTAAAGATTCTATGTTTCATTCGGTTGATAAGCCATTTATTTGTTGTTTAAAACAGATTGAGTCCCCAGCTTTTTCTGTAATTACACTGTAGTCAAATTTGCTTATGTGGCCGTTTATGTTGAATTCTAAAGTTTAAGAAATAGGGGCTGGAACAGTGGCTGAGCAGTTAGTTACAGCACGTGGTTGGCCTGCACAAAGACCCAGCTTTGAACCCCAGCATCACATGCACAACTAAGTGTCGGAACAATGGAAACTGGATGAAAAACTAAATGAAATTGATCCCCCACCCCTTAATAAAAGAAATATATATTGGGGACTTGAGTGGTTGCTCAGTAGTTGGAATGCTTACTTAAAGGACCCGGCTTCAAACTGCAGCACCACATACATGACTAAATGTTGAGGAAACAAAGGCCAGATGAAAAAAAAACTGATTCTCTTTCTCACTCTGTCCCTCTCTTAAAAAAAAAAAAAAAAAATTTCAAGTTTTTTTTTTTTTTTAAAGAGGGAGCTTTGGAGAGAGAATCAGTTTTATTTAGTTTTTCATCTGGTTTTCATTGCTCTTAATTGTGTATGTGGTGTTGGGGTTTGAACCTACGTCCTCACGCTTGCTAGGCAAGTATGATACTGCTGAGCCACTGCTCTAGCCCCTCAAGTTAAATTTTTGTATTTAGAAAATCTTTTTTGTTTCAGACTTTTCTAGAAAGCATTATTCTTTACTCCTCATTAATTATATCACACTATTTTTTTGAGTATAGTACCTTTGGTACTTCAGAGTCATCATTAAAAACATCATACAGGCCAGGCAAGGTGGCACCTCTTTGTAATCCCTGCTACCCCAGAGGCTGAGGCAGGAGGAATGCAAGATAGCCTGGGAAACTTAACAAAACCTTGTTCCAAAATAAAAAACAAAAACATGGCTTGAGATGTGAGTAAGTGGTAGAGTGCCCCTGAGTTTTTTCATTTATACATAAGTACTCTAATAATTAGAGTATATTTGTCCTAGAAATCTGATATTATACATAGGTATAAGAACATAGAAGACAGGTATGGGATAGGATTCTCAGTTTAGAACTTATTTTGCTCATACATTTGTATTACAAATTTTCCTTGCATTCTCCAGGTTGTCAACCCACTGATAGCTATATTTTCATGAATACTGATAAACAGTGGTAATGTTCTTTTTTGCAGGGAAGAATTTCGCACGATGTGGGTGATTGGGTTAGTGTTTAAAAAAACAGAAAATTCTGAAAATCTCAGTGTTGATCTTACGTATGATATTCAGTCTTTCACAGATACAGGTATGTCTACTTGAATAATCAAAACATTCAGGTGCTTGCATTTAAAATTTTATTGATGTACAAAGTAGTGATATTTGCAGTAGCTTGAAATTACTTGAATGTTGAACAACTAACATTAAAGTCAACTTAATGGTTTTGGATGAATGATTACTTTCAATGTTGTCTAATGCATAAATTATTTTTATTTCTTAACAACCTTTAAAATTAATTAGAACCATTTAATATTTGATTTCTCTATAGTCACCTGAATATTAGTGTTGTCTACAAGACTGAGTCTGTCTGACTGTTTTAATGATCTTGAACTTTAGAAATTAAGTTGAATTTCTAGGAATTTGAAGACTTTTTTTTTTTTTTTTGAGAGGGACAGTGAGAGAACGAGAGAATCAGTTTTATTTAGTTTTTCATGTGACTTTTGATGCTCCAACACTTTGTTGTGTACATAATGCTGGGGTTGGAACCTGAGTCCTCACACATGCCAGGTGAGCCCCATAACTGCCAAGTCACTGCTCCAGCCACATCTTATTTGTTAAATGTGGATTCAAGTGTGAATTCATAGGGAATATGGTGATAATATATACATTTCAGATTGACTTGTATCCTGAGATAAACGCCAAGACCAACATGGATGTAGTTGACAGAATCTATGGCTGTAATAGAGATGTGTAACTTTTTAGGGGAATGGTGACAAACACCAAGTATACATCTTCCTTAAGGACTAATTCTGTTCACATTATCCTCCTCACCTGTTTTAAATTTTTAATTGGCAGTTTCACTTCTTCACTATGTGTGTTCACTTGTGAACATTCAGGGTTGACCTTAAAACTTTTAGGCATTCTTATTAAAGGAGAGAAATTGGTGGCAGTTTTCTAAAATGCTGGTATCTTACACTTACTGTAATGTAAAAGAGAAATGAAAGAAATATAGTACAGCGTGTACCCTTATAGTGCCCTTATCTCTGGTTTCTCTTTTGTTGCTCAAGGTTGCCCCACACTCCATAAATATTAAAAGGGAAATTCCAGAAATAAACAATTCACTGGTTTTAAATTGCATGTAGCTGAGAAGCATGATGACATGTGCTTTCCTTGTCTTTTCTTAGGAGACAAATCGCTTTGTCCAGCTTATCTACTTTGTGTACACTAATCTAGCCACCTAGGTTATCAGAAAATTGCCACATTGCAGTGTTTGTGTTCAAGTAACCTTTACATGGTAGCCTAATGGTACATTACAATGTGTGATTCGTTGGCGTTTGACATCTCACTACTTTGGCAGTATGTCATCTTACTCATTGCAATAAAAATAAGGCACGTATAGTAAATTAAGATACTTCAATAGACCACATTCACATAACTTTTGTAGCAGCATATTTTTATAATTATTTTTAATTATTGGTTCTTATTTGGCCTAAATTATAAGTTAAACTTCATCTTAAGTATATATGTGTAGGATGAAACTTAGTTTGTAGAGTTAAGAACTATTTGTGGTATCAGGCATTCACTGGGGGTTTTGGAAACTACCTGCCTATGGATAAAGACTGATTGTTGGGGTCTGGAGCTGAGTGGTTACAGTGCTTGCCTGGCAAGTGCAAGGACGCAGGTTCAAACCCCAGCACCACATACACAATTAAGTGTCAGAGCAATGAAAGCCAGATGAAAAACTAAATAAAACTGATTCTGTCTCTCTGTGTCTCTCTCTCTCATTGTCCCTGTCTTTAAAACAAAATAACAAAAACCCAATACGTCTGTTGTATGCATTTCAGTGTTTAAAAATTCAGGTAGATTGATAGTATAAGACATTTAAGAAAAAGTCAAATCATTGTACAGTAGAATGACTGGCAGAGCTGTATGTATCTGAATACTGACTGAGATAGGTGTTGTCTGTAATCTGATATTCAGCACTGTTGGCGTTTGTAACATGAGAGATGTAAATATTGGAAATAAAGGTGGTTTATGTTTTTTGTTTTTGTTTTTTTGTGCTGGGGATTGAACCCAGGGCCTTGTGCATGCTAGTCATGCACTCTACCACTGAGCTATACTACTAGCACAGTGATCTAATTTTTGGTATACATAGTGGTTCTACTCTTCCAGCTTCATATTAAATTCATATTTAGTTGTTTTTTTTTTTTTTTTTGTAAAATTGAATTGTTTTCTTGGTTCAAATAATTGCTTAGTAAATTTTCATTTTTAGGAATGGAGGTGTAGGATATGGTGCAATCTCTGGGTGGAACTGTCTACATTGAAGGATATAATTTTATCATTGTGATAGTGAAAACATCCCTACAGAGTTTTAGGATGCCATCTATAGGACATTACACCTCCACTTGCCACAGGTTTCCTTTTTTCTGAAGTGAAAGTTTTGATGTCAGCCTATCTTTTTGTGAAAAAACAAGTCAAGAAGAGATGCTTGAATTAGAAAATAAAGTTTGTACATTGCATCCAAATTGAGCTGTTTATTAAAGATCTTACTAATGAATCATTAGGATTTTCAAGGATGTTTTAGGTATTTGAGGGAGGACAATACTCGGTTCTGTATGTTGAAAAGTTTTAGTGCAGTACATTGTGATTTTTTTCCTTATTAAAACAAATCTAACATGTTTACACCATAAATTTTCATCCTCAATCCCTCCTCGAATTGTTGTAGAAACCTTGGAGACATCTGATGTCTGTTTTTCCTCTACTTAGTTTTTTGTAGCTTCTTTTGGAATATACTGAGAATTCTGCTGCTGCTTTTTTCTACTATTGCTAGTTCAACTGCAGTTATTGCTCTCTTTGATTATCGCCCTTACCACAGTTTTTTTTTTTTGTTCTGCCCTTGCCTGCCTTACTTTTTCATCTAGCATTCATTCAAATGGTACTTTTAAGCCACATCGTGTGTTGTCTGCTAAAAATGTATAATGGCTACCCATCTCATGCAGAATAAAAGCCATAAGTAATTTGAGGTTTTTAAGTCTTTATCTTGCCTGGTCTTTTCATTATTCTGATCCTTTTGAACCTCATCTCCACTCATAAGGTCACAATGCTTTGTCCATATATCTAATTCCAGAAAGATATTTAAATAAAAGGTGAGTAAAATACACAGCAGCCTGGAGAAACATTTGGTAATCACAGCTTTTTTCAGGGAACCATTTAAATAGTTAAAGTCAGGGTTTATTTTCAGTGTTTGGGCTTTTCTAGTTTTAGATGGGGGATTATGGAGTTCTACTTCGCTCTTCCTCTTTCTCTGTTGTTCCTCAAATATTCCAAGTACATTCTCCTCCTCAGGACATCTGGCTATTAATGTGTGCTTTCTCTGAAATGCTGTTCTGCTAGGTCCTCAGTTCACTTCCTCATGTTCATTTAAATCTTCAATGAGGGGCTGGAGCAGTAGCTCAGTGGTTGGATGCATGTACGAGGACCAGGGTTCGAATCCCAGCACCCCATACACAACTAAGTGTTGGAGAAACAAATGGCAAAAGAAATAAAATTGATTCTCTCTGTCTCTCACTCTCTTTCCCTCTCTCTCAAAAGGAAAAAAAAAAGTCTTCAGTCGGTGTTAACTAAGTTTTCAGGCTGAACTTCCTGTTACTTGCTCGGTTTTTCTGTATAGTACTTAATCACCAGCACAGGACATGTTTTTTTCCTGTTTTTTTCTACACTTTGGGGGTTGACTCTGATGCTCCTTTGGTCTTCTTTCTTTACTGCTGTGTCTCTGTTGTCTACAGCATCATGAATGTAGTCTCAGTATAGATGCTTCATCAGTTTTTGTTGTATGACTGATTATTCTGATTTTGTGACCCTGAGATTTAAGTAATTTGGATTTGTATCTTTGTAGCATTTTCTTTGTGTATCTGTGACCTGTTTGAGTTATTTTCATAATAAAAAACATGTCATTATTTATCTTAAAATTTTATCGTGCACATTCTTGTAAAGTATCTTTAGGTATAGTTTAATAAGTATGTGTCTCATACTGAGAACAAAATTTTAAATTATTGGTAGCAAAAGAGTGTGGGTTTAAGAAACTCTTTTCCTCAAGTTCTGGTGTTTCTTAAAAGTGCTACTGCACCGGAAGATTTAATATGTTTAGTGCTTTTATTCATGATGTGCACCTATGGTAAAAAAAAATTTTCCTGGACAATGAATTTTCTCAGATTAGGGACAGTATTGATCTTGCAATTTTAGAGATATGCAGTATTGATGGAAAAAGGATTCCTACTTAGAATACTCTCATGAGTGAGTTTAAACCTGACTTAAAAAAATGTTTTTGTTTCTTGTAACAATTTCTAATTGTGTAGTTTATAGGCAAGCAATAAACAGCAAGATGTTTGAGGTGGATATGAAAATTGCTGCAATGCATGTAAAAAGAAAGCAACTCCATCAACTACTACCTAATCATGTGCTTCAGAAAAAGAAAAAGGTAAATGTAGAAAGTACTTACAACAGCATTACTAACAATGTTTTATGCATCTAGCCTGTCAGTATTTCAGAATTTAGGTTCAGTTAATAGGTACATTTGAAATAGTTGACAGCATTGAAAAAGTCTGTTATGTAGAACAGTTTTGTTCATGTGAAACCTTACCCTAATCAGCATTCTTGGAAACACTTGTCTCAGACTTCAGATATCAGTGGTGATGCTTCATATTCTTATTTTGTACATACCCAGATTCTTTTCTTTTAAAAGTCTTTTATTCTTATCCATTTAAAAAGTCCTACATCAGTGTCTAGAAAGTAAACCATATTAAATTAGTTACGTCATGTAGAGGAAGAAATTACATTTTTTTAAAAATAGAAAGAGGCTTTTATTGACTTACATGGCATTTCAGAATTTTAGTACATAGGTACCTATTTTTTCTTTAAGTGGTTTCAAAAATAGATGCTTTCTCCTATAGTGGAATCCCTTATGATACACATCAGTGAAAGTAAATGATCTAGAGTTGCATATGTTATGAAAAAAGATGGAGATGAATAAGTACCATTTGATACTGTGATATAATGTTAAGTTTAAAAATTTTTAAGTAACATATTTTGGAGATGATATAAAGAGAATGATGACCACTGTGTTCAGAGTTTGGTTAATATGCATATGGGGTTGGGAGGGCGACGGTAAAATTAATACACAAAATGCTTCAACTTTAAAATACTTTGTTTCTTTAAACAGGCTATGCTAGGTGTGGTAGCTTTTGTCTTTAATCCCAACAACTTGGGAGACTGAGGCAGGAGGATCACAAGTTCAAGGACCTAACTCAAATTAAAACATAAAAGGGCTTGGGACTTAGCTTCGTGGTTAAGCACCTTGCATTCAATCCCTGGTACCAAACCAAACCAAACAATTCAAAACCCTAGAGTATATTATGGGACAAAGGCATTAAAGTTAAGCATAAGAACTGTGGACTAGATTGCCTCTTCAAATTCAGTCTGTATTGCTTCCTATCTGTGACACTTTGGCAAGTTATATAACAAATACCTGTTCTTGATTTCTCTCATTACTAAAATCATAATAATATTTCTACTTATATCATTAGGTATTTCTTGAGTGTTAAGTGAGTCAATACGTGTGAAGAGTAGCTTAATCTAGTGCCTGGCACGTAGTAAATGCTCACTGACTTCTGTTATTGTCATCACCATCATCATTTACATTCTAGAGATTGGTACGTAGATTTTTGGTGGGAGGAAGAAGTCTAATGAAATTCTTGATAAAATATGATGTACTTTTTTTTCCTCTCTGTGCCAGGGATCAATCCCAGAGCCCCATGTGTACTAGGCATGCACACTGTCACTGAACTATACTGCCAGCCCTTGAAGTTTCTTTCGAAAACTACTTTTCTCCTCCCAGCACTGCAAACATTTGCTTAAGTATTTGTCCCAAGAATTAACTCACCTAGAAGGTTGACAAAAACGTACTATTCATTTGTGGTAATATATACATGCACACACTAACAAAATGTACTGCTAAGCAATTTTATTTTTAGTGTCAGTATGAACATTTGTTTTCTCATTGACCTTTGACATTGTATTGTTTTTATTTTCTTTTTGTGGTGCTGGGTGGAGATCAAACTCAGGGTGTCATTCATGTGAGCAGGTGCTCTGTCCCCAGCCCTGATATTAAGATAATTAATGAATTAAATGTACATTAGTGTGTTTGAAAATATGTAAACATTGTGTTTTCAGAAGTAAATGTAAATAGCCTTGACATTTGTTTTATTAAAAATCATTTGTAATATAGGTAATTAAATTACCCAGAATCCTAGATTCATACTTCCCTTTAAACTACTATTAAATGATGACTGTTGATATTTGGAATAAGTATAGTTGAAGTGAATTTTAGTATGTTTTATTTTTATTATGTTTATTAAGTATTGTTTATTTGGTAGAACCAACCATCTAACATATAAAGAAAATTATTAATGAGCTGGAACTCACTATATTGTTAATTTTTTAATTTAAAATGAAGGAACTTTAATTTATCCTATAACAACTGCTTTTAATATTTTTGTTTATTTCCACAGAGATTATTCATTGCATGTTATCCCACGTAATGTGTATTTTTTCAAAGACTTTTTATGAAACTTCACATTTTATGACCTTCACCTTTTTGTGTTTACTGTGACTGTCCATCCAGCCACCTTTTTGGTAGCTCCTTAACATTTCTTTGTGTGACCATAGTTTGGTTAAATCCATCTTGTATTTAAAATCATTTGGATCTTTTACTAGTTTCTTATATTAAAAATAGCCCTTCCTTGTTTTTATGAGTATCTGGTAGTTTGAATCCATGAATGATTGCTTTGGACTCTTACTAATAGCTTCCTTTCATTAGGCTCTGTTTACAAAGAACTGTTCCAGTCTTTCTCTGTGTTTACTATTTTAGCAACCCCTAAGTATTGTCTCTTACAGAAGAAACAGAATAGTTCAGAAACTTGTCCAAGGTCAGGTTGTGTAAGTTGTGTATTGGACCTAGGTCTGACTAAATGTATACATGTTTTTTTCTTTCTGCAGTGTGTTCTTTGTCTTACTTATCTTCAATTAGAAAATTTTTGAAGAATATTTATGATTGTTTAGCTTTGAGGATTTTTGCTACCAAACTTGATGTAGACACAGAAACAAAGAAAAGTAGCTTAATACTGCTTTGTGTCAGACCAACCACTTAAACTATTCACCTGCACAGATTATCCCCAGTGACGGTTTACCACCACTTATGTGTGTGGTCATCTAATGAGGCGGGTAACTACATAGGATTGAATGTAATTTGCTTATGAACAAATCCTCATGTTTGGTGAAGAATCAGTTTGAGAATGGAAATACGCTCATTTAGAATATTGAATATTTTTGTTTTACAACTGATTTCATAAGCAAATGGCATCACTGTCTCTATTCCTGTCCACCAAATCTCATCTTTCCCATTTGATCCATTTTTTCTTAATTATACAAGTGGTTTCTTAGTGCTAAATTAAAGATTGAAACACCTTGTTTGGGGAACCTGGAGAGCAGAGCGTGCATACTTACCTGTATATATTTGGTTTGCATCTTTGTCAACAGTGTAAGTTATTTCCATTAAACTGTTTTCTGTTGGGGTAAGGTGTGTAGCATGTGTAGCTCACTAGTAGAGCACTTGGCTAGTATGTATAAAGCCTTGAGTTTGATCCTAGCACTACAAAAACAACAAAAAGTTGTTTTGTTTTCTGTAGATAGGTAAATGCTTGAGGTTTAATCTATTCTGAGGGGGTAAAATGAAGCTGAATGAATCAGTGTAAAGTAACACTTTGTTAGCAAAACTTAAATCTTTGTCACTTTAGAAATCAACTTTAATCCCATAAAACTTCAGTTTTTGTTTTTTCCTACATTATGTGTTTTGGAGTACTTTGGGATTTTTTGTGTTTTTTGTTTGTTTTAAGTTCTATATGTAGAACTACAAAATTAGTTCTGCTTTTAATTTTCACAGGACAGTTGATATACACAAATATAACATGTAAAAAATCTAAATTGCAGTTAGAGTAATTGAACTCTTTCTTTTGAGAGAGGTTCATTTTTCAACAACAAATGACTGACAATGAATTGTATTGAATCATTTTTTAAAATTGTGTACTTTTCAAGTGCATTGTGGAATAATTAGAAATTAATCAATAATGCCACATGAGGTTGTATATACCTATAGTCCCAGCTACTGAGGAGTCTGCAGCAGGAGGATCTCTTAAACCTAGAAACCCTGTCTTAAAGCAACAGCAACAAAAAAGCCCTCTAAATTAAAAAAACAAAATAAAAAAAAAAACAAATTGCGTTCTGACTACCCTGGAGGCTCAGCCTAGGTGACTTAGTAGTGAGATCCTGTCTCAAAATAAAAAAGGGCTGATGGTATAACTCGGTGGTAAGCGCTTGCTTCTCATGCCCAAGGCCCCTAGATTCAATCCCCAGTACAGGCGAGGTGGGAGGGGATCACTTGTAATGCCACTAGCTGATATGGTCAATAGCTAATACAGTGTTAAATATTAAGACTTTTCCTCATGTGTGTGTATATATTTATAATACTGATTCAAAATTCATGTATTTCATATATTAGTGTTTTTAATTTGCATTAGGTCTTAGAGTACATGCTCAATATATCATTCCTTTCTCCTTTTTTTCTGTCATATAGAACTCTACTTAGTCAGGGAGTACTTGAGTCCCAAATCTTTGCCTTTTAGATTCAGCACGGCACTTCATGATTTAGGTTTATACTTTTTTAGTAGAAATCATGTCAGTTAAGAATTTTCATGTTTCAGAGATCTGGGTGAAATAAAGATATATTTAATTAAATATTTTGTTGATTGCAGCATTCAACAGAAGGAGTCAAATTAACAGCTCTGAATGACAGCAGCCTTGACTTGTCTATGGACAGTGATAACAGCATGTCTGTGCCTTCACCTACTAGTGCTATGAAGACCAGTCCATTGAACAGTTCTGGCAGCTCTCAGGGGTAAGGAAAAACAGGGGAGCAGAAGGAGAGAGATGCGGTTTTTGCGAAACACAATAAAATATATTCTCATTACCATTGATCTGTTACTTTTACTCAATTCTCTAATTTTTAAAAAAGAGCAGTTTAACTGCAGTGTCAGTTACTGTTTAGTTTTGACCTAATGTATGCACTTAAATTTCGTTTTTGGTACTGGTATGTCTTGACTTATGAATGAATATTAGCACCTTCATCCCTCCAGATTTATATATTTAGATAGCTCCTGATACAATGTGTGTGCTAAGGAGACTAGACAAAAGGGACAACACGGCCTTTCTGTCCTAGAACTGCTTGTACTTGCTAAAGAAGAGCTTACCTGTGAAACCATTTGTGAACTTCTGAAGAAGGTAAAGGTCTGAGTGGAGTGGTTTAGATAAAGAAAATCCTTTTTAAGAAAAACTATTTCTTTAAAAACATTTAAAATAGTTTCTAAAAGAAGTACAGGACTCCAGCAGTAAAAATTAGAACATAGTGGGATGGTGAGAGAGAAAGAGAATCAGTTTTATTTAGTTTTTCATGTAGCTTTTGTTGCTCCAACACTTTGTTGTGTATGTGATGCTAGAGATTGGACCTATGTCCTTACGCATGCCAGGCAAGCACCATAACTGCTGAGCCACTGTTCCAGTCCCAGAAGCCATATTTATATTATCTTTAACTTTTGTATATCTTTATAATGTAGTTTATCTTTGTAGAATTTTTTAAAAATTTAAATTGCTGAGGTTGTCCTTGAACTTGAGATCTTTCTGTCACAGCCTCCTAAGTGTCTGGAATTACAGGCTTATGCCACCATGCCTGGCCTTTATCCCATTTTGATACTGTCCCTGGAAGTGATTTTACCTTTTCTGTTGGATCCATTTACTTCCATGTACTCATGAGCACCAAAGTTTTGTTTTTTATTTTTCAGTACTGAGGATCAGTCCTAAGGCCTTGTGCATGCTAGGCAACTGTTCTGTCACTGAAGTACATCCCAAGCCCCTTTTAAAATTTTTATTTTGAGACAGGGTCTTGCTAAGTTGCCTAGACTGGTCTGAATTTGGGATCCTCTTGCCTTAGCCTCCATAGTGGCTGGAATTACAAATGTGTGCCTCCACACTCTACTGTGTAAGCTCCATAGCTTTAAAAAGTAGACTGGTTCATGTGAGTATCAGATACCCAAAATCAAGTGCTCCACGTGTTGCCCACCTTCTTCTCATGGCTCCATGATTTTTTTTTCTTTTTTCTGTTATTAAAGAAAGAGTGGGGCAGTAAGAGAGAGAAAGAATCAATTTTATTTTAGTTTTTCATGTGGCCTCCATTGCTTTGACACTTCGTTGCGTACGTGGTTTTGGGGTTTGAACCCATGTCCTCATGCATGCCAGGCAAGTGTCTTAACCACTGAGCCACTGTTCCAGTTCCAAGGCTCCATAATTTGTTCAGGGTGTGAGCTGTAGCTGAGGGAGAGTAGGTAGCCAGACTACCCTTTGCTTTTGATTTTTATTCAGGAGAGTAAAAATTTGAGCTTATTTAAATGCCAATATGATAATTACTAGAGACTAAAAAGTTGAGATAGGAGAGTAGAAGAGTGCTAAGTTTCCTTTACTTTCAAGAGGTGCTGGGGTCTAGAATGTAGGAGGGATTGGGCTTTGATAAATTATAAAAAGACAAATAATGTCATTGACTAGGAGAGGAGTTAATGAGTACTCAAATTTTTCATTAGTTCCTTCTTGTTGATGGCGTTGGTTGTGAATTCAGAAACAGGTCATTTGCCAAGACTGACATGTGAAAGCAGAGGAAATAGAAATACCAAAGATACTTTTGAAGGGGGGTAAGGAGGGTTTAAAATAAAATATTTACCAAGTAAATTATAAAGAAACCTTTGTCACTTGAGAGTTTTTGTTGTTTACCTGGACCCTGGATGGGCTTTTAGAGTTTTGTGTACCCTTAGATTTTATGTGCAGAAAATTTTTTTCTATTTATCAGATCATTTTCTTGTTGTAACGTCTTTTACACACACCATGTTAGTTAAGAACAGGTCTTTTAGAATCATTCTGTCCACTGTGGTGGTCACTGACTTTATTTGGCAGTTTTAAATTTAATTAATATTAAGTAAAATTAAGTGTTCAGTTTTTCATGAACCATATTTCAAGTGTAGAATGGCAACATTTGTAGTGGCAACTGTGTTAAATAGCACAAAAGAAAGAACATTTGTATTTTCACAGAGTTCTGTTGGTCAGTGTTGTTTTGAGAATGTATTTTTAATTGTTGGTTATATTTTATCCATTAAAGTCAGCTACTGAAGCATATGTATGGGGAGTAAAACCAAAGAGTTGTTTATAGATCTCTACACACTTTTAAATTTTATACTTATTGTTTTTTTCTATTTCATTTTATTTTCATTTGGCCTTTGTTTCTCTGACACTTGGTTATATATGTGGTGCCGGGGTTTGAACCTGGTGCTTGGTGTGCCAGGCACGAGCTGCAGCTGCTGAGCCACCATTCCAGCCCTCTTATTTGTTTTTAAATTTTAATTAACTTTTTGTTTGATTGTTTAGCAGAAACAGTCCTGCTCCAGCTGTGACAGCAGCATCTGTGACCAACATACAGGCTACTGAAGTTTCTATGCCACAAGTAAATTCCAGTGAAAGCTCAGGGGGTAAGGAGATTGGTTTGGCAACTTTGAGAATTTGTATGTTATAGTTAGTTTCAGTCTTCATTTTTGGAAAAGTGGGTTTGTTGATTAAATAGTTTGAATAGAGTTTTTAAATCTTATTTATTATTTATAGGTAAAGTTATTAATAAAGTTTCGAACTTGTTAATGTGATTATTTTAATTTGTGTGTTTTTACTGTTTAGGTACATCAAGTGAAAGCATTCCTCAAACTGCCACACAACCAGCCATTTCTCCACCACCAAAGCCTACGATCTCCAGAGTTGTTTCCTCAACACGTCTGGTAAACCCACCACCTAGACCTTCAGGAAATGCAACAACAAAAATACCTAACCCTATAGTAGGAGTCAAGAGGACATCGTCACCTCATAAAGAAGAGAGTCCCAAGAAAACCAAAACAGAAGAGGTATACACACACACACACACACACACACACACACACAGACAGAGAGACATGTACATAAAATGTTATTTGGCTGTGGCTTAAAGTAAGTGGAAGAAGATCATTTGGGAGCCCAAAATGAGAAGGACCAGAGCTTTTAGAAAGCTTTTTAGTATGTCTATATTGTTTCAGGGCCAGTTTCTCTTCAGCTTTCTCGCCTTAGTAATCTCTTCTATATAAAGCCTGACTGTATGCCTGGCACTCCCACCCTCCACCCCCCTCTTTTTTCCCCTGTGTTTGGGATTGCATCTAGGGCCTCTAGTAAATGATAAGTGAGCCCTCTACCACTGAGCTACATTCCAAGTCCATGAAAACTTTTTAAGCATATATATAATCTGTAACTGAAAATTACTTGTTATTTCAGTTTATTATCCTCTATTGACTATCATTCATTTGTACTGATTCTTTCATGGCCACTTGGGACAGTTGTATGGAGTTTTGGATCTCCTGGCCTTGTGAATGCTCTACCATTGTTAGGCTATACCCCCAGGCCTCAGGTGATTGTTATTTAATAATAGATCAACGTTGCAAAGTCACATTAATTTTGGAACCTCATTCAACTCTTCAGGAAAGTTTTTAGCATTACTTTGATTTTTTTTGACAATGTATCTATAGCTGGCTTACTTTATTAGGTTATCAATTTGTGTATTGATTTGGTGAGTCTTTTTCATTTTTATTTGTAGTGCTGGGGACCAAACTCAGAGCCTTCGTTATGCTAGGCAAGCACTTCAGCACTGAGTTCAACTCCTAGCCTCTTGGCATGAATCTTAAAGTAGAAGTAGTCTTGTTATACAATTTAATCTCTCTGGAGTGACTCTCAAGTTGTTTTCATTTTAGTGAGGCATTCACCATTTCCCTGGAGATGATAACACAAAACTGTCAATTTCATTGCGATTATTTTTCCCAACACTTAGTTGTGTATGTGGTGGTAGGGTTTGACCTGGATCCTCGCACATATTAAGGCAAGTGCTCTACGCCTGAGCCACCATTCCAGCCCTATTGTGATTTTTTTTTTTTTTTAAACAGAGTTTCTTTAGAATGGAAGAAAGAATTAGGTTTCCTTTGGGGTCCATTCTGTTTTGATTGGTAATAGTGAAAATGTAAATTATCTCTAATTGAAAACTTTTGTATTAGATTTTTTTTAGATATAGGCACTACTAAATAAAAATAATGTGCTGAATTTTTTCTCTTAAGATGCTAAATGAAAATAAATGGTCATTATCTCCTAAGAAAGTGATTTTTCATCTTTGATTGAATTATCTACCTTTTCAGTTTTTTTGTTTTGTTTTTTTTTTGTTTGTGTTTTTTTAAAGAAAGGGACAGAGAGAGAGAGAATTTTATTTAGTTTTTCTTGTGGCTTTTGTTGCTCTCACACTTCGTTGTGTACGTGGTGCTGGGGTTCAAACCCGCGTCCTTGTGCGTGCCAGTCAAGTGCTGTAACCGCTGAGCCACTACTCCAGTCATGGTGTTTTTTTTTTTTTTTTTTTTTTTTTTTTTTTTTTTTTTTTTTTTTT
>PVKS010011097.1:0-15256 GCA_004027875.1 Aplodontia rufa
CCCCTAATCTCTCCCTCTCTTCCCTGCCTCCCTCTCTTCTCCCCTCACCTTCATAGTTATGGTTCACCCTACTTTTGTGAAATTTCACCTCTGTTGAGATAATTATTTAAGCTTAAACAACTTTCATCATGTTTTAAATTTTACTCTAGCTTCCACATATGAGAGAAAATATTTGGCCCCTAACTCTCTGAGTTTGGGATATTTCACAAAGCATAATTTTTTACTTCTCCGTCCATTTGGCTGCAAATGCCATGATATTGTATTCTCTAATAGCAGAGTAGAATTCCATTGTGTATGTGTGTGTGTGTGTGTGTGTGTGTGTGTGTGTATACACACCTCAGTGTATATATATACATATATACACACCTCAGTTTTTGAATCCACTCATCCAGCAATGGGCATAGCCCTTTTGTGGCTTTTAACATTCTTGTTCTCTGTGCTGAGCATCTTGATTATAATATATGTTGGCGAGTTTTCTTAATTAGTTTGGTCTATTTGGTGTTCTGTATGAGGATGTCTGTCTTGTTTCTAATTTTGGAGGCATTTTCTTTAATGATCTCATTGAAAATTGTTTTATGCCTTTGGTTCGTATCTCCATGTTCTTTTCTTTTCCCATCATTCTTAGATTTGCTTCTTTGAAGTTATCCCCAAGATCTTGTATAGACTGATTACATTCTATAATTTTTTTTCTTTTTACTGCTTTACTGCATTTAAGAACATCTAACCTGTCTTCAATGCCTAAAGTTCTGCCTTCATGGTTGAGGTTCATGATTCTACACTGCCTAATCTGTTAGTAATGCCTTCAAGTGAGTTTGAAATTTGATCTTGTCTTTCATTTCTAGGAGTTCTGCTTTTCTTTTTTCTTTGTCTCCTTTTCTTTCCTTCATTTTTATTATTTCTATTTCTTTTTAAAAGTGATCTTTTATTTCCCAAATTCCTTCCTTGAATCTTTTATTTCATTGAACAATTTGATTATCAATTTTTTATAATCTTTCTCTGAGTTTTTGATCTTTTGTTGGGGGATTGTGGGTTTTGGGGGTAGATTTGTTTGCCTATTTTCTCATATTTTAGAATGTTTTTTCTTGTGCATCAATTGAAGTGGATTCTTCTTCCCCTTATTTTGTATGCGTCCTTTTGTGTATAATTATCTTATTTGTTCTGAGGTTTCCTCTTGATTTAATAGATGGGTAGATGTCAAGGGATGGGACCTGAGTTCCCTCTGTGATTGTTCCTCCTTTTGTCCTTGTTGATGGTTTGCATTTTTAAATTTATTTTAGTCTCCTTCATTCTTTGAGTTGGAGTACAGTCAGGGAGAGTGAAGTTCAGCAACTGAATCCCTAACCTATGAACTTTCAGTGTCCCTGTAGATTCTCAACTCCTCAGAGAATATGGGGAAACAAATAATAGCAAAAAACAATGCCAACAATATACAGCCTTAAATTGAATACTTGGTTCCTACTGCTACTGCAACAATATTAATTGTCCCAAAAGACAGAAATGGTAATATCAGTGAAGGCCTTCAGCAAAAACAATAAGTAATCATAAATTATATCTGGCTTAAAAGCCAACAATAGGTATTACCTTTGGCATCCACAGCAGTAATGATTGCAACAGCATTAATTGTTGGGCCAAGGTTACATAAACTGATTATTGCTAGAATTTGATAGGTACAATTATAGTCAATTAAGGGAAGAGAAAAGAAGGTAGAAAGAAGGTAGAAAAGAGCTTATAATTTCAAAGAGTGAGCAGAGAAAATGTGGAGATGTGATAGTTATAAAAGGAGAAAAAAATTGAGGTAAAGGAAGATTGAAAAAGAGAGCAATAGAATTTGACTGTTAGGAGGAGGGAGAAAAGGAGGAGCTTTAAAGATAGACTTATAAGGAACCATACAAAAAAAAATACTTATCAACACCCAATCTCCTAAAGTTAGGACAGAAAAATAGTTAACACTTGATAAAGTGGTTAGGATGAAGGAAAAGAAAAAGAGGGGGGGAAAACCCACATGCGTGTACCATGAACCATTTGGCACCACAAAAACATACCCCAAGACAATAAAAATAAGGAACCCAGGGTGGGGAGGGGGGGAAGCAGGATTCTTAATGAAAAATTGTTGGAGTTATTTCCACTGAGGTGGTTAAAATATATGCTGGGAATGAATATATGTTTGTTGTCCACTGGAGTTTTGTTAGCACATTCCCACAGTCCTGAAATATGTAATCCTAGGATGGGAATCATAGCAGGATTCTAAGAATGGAGGTCCAGAGGGTAGGGTTCTGGTGTAATCTGGTCTCAGGGGCTTTGGTGGGTGGTGATTGTTCTGGATATGTAAGGTCTGCACACCCCAAGGACCTTGCTTCTGCTGGTCTCTGCTAAGGATCTGAAACTCAGAATTATTTCTAGGATTCTAGTCATGGGGCTTGAGTGCAGTCTTAGACCCCCCTCTACTGATTTGAACACAGCCTTTCCATATTTCCTTGGCTCAGTCTCTGGGCATTTTCTTGCCCACTCCCAACCCATTTAGCTTGTCATGTGAGCCACTTAAGGGGAAAGGAGGCAAGATGCCTCCCCATCGCTTTTTCAACTTGAATCCCCGTTGGTAAAATATCTTCTGGGCCTGTTTAGCACTTGTTCTGTTGGGTGTACTTTAGGACCCATGGAAAGAGCTGGGCAGGATCATGAATCATTTGCTCAAAACTTTGGACTCCTTCCTTGCCAGCAATCCTCAAAATGTCTATTGTCCCATCTCCCTGTACCCAGCTGGGGAACACACTGCACCCTTCATGCAGTAGGGGATTCCTAGATTCAGCTAAGTGCAGGGTTCCTTTCTGATCTCAGGGTTCTCCATGTTAGGTCTGAGCTTATTGTATCTCTACACTTTCCCTCCCTCTGTGCCAATCCAGTGTTCTAGTGAGGCTGTTATGGCAGTGGCCGGGACTCATTCAAATGTAATCTTGCTTCTTTATTTATTGTACCCAAATTTCTGAATCTTTTAAATCTCTCTAACTGTCCAGTATTGAGTTTTAGTGAAGTTCATTTTTTTACCTGCCTTGCAAAACGGCAATACTTCTGGTGTTCAAGTCCTGCATCACGGAGTCAGAATAAATACAACCTTCTCATAGCCCACCATCTTGGAACCCTGTCTCCTTCATGAGTTCTTAACTGGAACTCTCTGTAACAATAGAAAGATTGGATGAGAAAAAACCAGAAATTTAAAAATGCGTATGCTTTCTGTATATATGGGAGGTAGAACTCAGAAACATAATTACAATTGTAGTATCTGTAGGGTATTGGTACCTGGACCCCTATGATTACCAAAATCCTCAAATGTTAAAGTGCCACCAATAAAGTAGTGTTTTATTTGTATGTAGTCTTACACAATCCTCCCAAATATTTTAAATCATTTCCAGATTACTTAAACTAGCTAATACATGCAAATAGTCATTGTACTATATTTTTTAAGGGAATAATGACAAGAAAAGAAAAAGTTTATGTTTAGTTCAGACACAGTTTTCCCCATTTTTTTTTCTTTTGTGGTACTGGATATTGAACCCAGGATCTCACACGTGTTAGGCAGGTGCTCTTCCACTGGGTCCTATCCTCAGCATTCTCCATTGGTTTTGATCTGAGGTTCGTTGACTCTGTGGGATGAAACCTGAGAATAAAGAGAGCTTTCATTGTAGGCTTAATGTTTTCTGTAACAGGTATAGGGGAAGGCTCAGTGAAAGGATGGGAAGGATCAGATGGGCAGGGATGAGCATGTAGCTGAGTGGAAAAGCTCCTGCTTGGGATATGAGACCCTGGGTTGATTCACAGCACTGTAAAAATATAAAATAAAATAAATATCATCATAAATAAGAGTAAAGTTTTTATGCAGATTTATGTCATATCTTCACTAGTGCGTGATTCAGTTATTCCTTGCTTCCTGGTGTAGGGTAAGAGACACCCTTACAAATGGAGGTTTTCTTTATAGATGTAACTTTCTTTTAAAAAAGAATTACTTTTCAGAGCTTCTGTGCCTGCACCTTCTCAAAACACTAGCTCAAAGTAATCCTTGAGCTCCAGAGTTATAATTGAGACACTGTATTCTGATATCTGAGAGTCATATTTGGGGAGGTGTGCCCTGAGCTCTATCAATGCCATGAATTCCAGAGTGACATGTAACATCTGGTCCAATAAAACTTGAATCATTTTTATCCCCTTAAAATGTCATACTCAGTCCTATTTATATGCCTTTATTCAAATGTTTTTCCCATTAGGCATGCCTTCTCTCCTACCATCTATACAAGTGGTATATTCTTTCCAAGACTGTACAGTTGCATTTATTCAGGAAAATTTTTATTAAATGCTGTGTACAAGGTTAAAAGAATGAGTGATGAAATGAAGCTTTAATTTTTAATTATTCTTTAAAACCTTTAAAAATTTTAGTTCTTTTTACTATGTTAATACTTTCCTGAAAATTAAAGGGCATTTTGATCTCTCAACTTGCTCATTTCCTAAATTTATAGTGTTTAATATACTTTTAACTATATATTTTGTGAAAATAAAGTTGCATCTTACCAACTAGCTTGTAAAATCTTCCAGAGGAAATGTCATGATGTATAATTTTCTAAATTTGTCCTAATATCTTGTTTTTTCCTAATATCTTGTCCTAATCTCTTCACTTTTTCTTTTTCTTTTGGTATTGGGGATTGAATCCAAGGGTGATTTACCGCTGAGTCACATTCCTAATCATTTTTTTAAAAAAATTTTCTTTTGTGACAGGGTCTTGCTTAGTTGCTGAGATTGATCTTAAAATTGCAGCCTTTTGCCTCGGCCTCCTGAGTAGTGGATTATAGATATGCACCACCACACCTGGCTTTTCCTAACATTTTGTGCAAGATTTTCTTTAAGCATTTGTAGATTAGAAGATATTCATGCTCCTAATAATATGATAGTCTGGGTCAATAAAGTCAGTGTAGCATATTGGGATTGTAAATAAAATAAAAGAAAAGAATCCAAAGCATTCTCTCTAGGCATTTTGCTAGTTTTTAACTTGCCTAAATTTAGGTGGTTTGTAGAAATGCCTTAACATATATAAGAACTGACAATAAAGTAATGAGATTGATATTTTCAATGCTCATTCTAGAACTTTTAAAGCTAATTTCACTAGGAATGCAGTAAACTTATTCCAGTGTTATCTTCTCCATTGATTATAACATTCTGAGGGAAGTTATGTTTTTGGAATGAATTTTTTTGTAGTTAGGATATGATCCAAACATGAATATTAGTTTGATTACTTTATAGACATCACTATTCATTTTTTCTGATCAAATACCTTTAAATTAGATTTTGCTCAATTTTTTCCAAATGGTGCTGATTGACCATTATTGAAGCATTCATATATATATTTATTTTTTTCAACTTACCTGATGATAATTTATAATATGTTTAAACATTGAGCTACTATGGAATAAGTTGTACATCTTTCTAAGATAGTAATTTTGAACAAAATAATACTAATTTTGCTGCATAAATTCTGCTATCTTCATTGAAAAGTCAATTACTTTAAAGACACCTCTTTGTTCTCCATTAAATCAATTCACTGCTAAATGTATTTCAAAGATGGCCTCAGGGAAGCACTTTTGAAACAGCAGAGTGAAGTCCTCTGAAAATACACTCCTTCAAGCAGTGAGAACACTGGGGGAAAATGGTCAAAATAAATGTTTCATAACTCTCAAAGTTAACTGATATCTTACAATAAGAAAAACAGCTGAATTTCTATAAAAACAATGATTTTTGTGGTATTTTAGCTTGCTTTATTTCCATCCCACTCTCCCCAGGTACACAATGATAGTAGCTGTGAAGCAGCAACTTAGTAGCTACTGGAGAGGACAGAATGGGTTTTTTATTGTCCCAAAGCCCCATTCCCCCCGAGATAGCTGCATAAGCAATAATTCTAAAATTGTACTGATTGGTTTATAGCATACAAAGATACAAATTGTTGGAAAAGTTAAAACAAAATGTGAGAGATTAAAAATACAGAATATCTATATTACTTTGGGTCAAGCAACTGTTCATCAGCTATTGATAAGGGACAGACAGACATGAGTGGTGAGGATAGAACATAAGGTTAAAGGAATAAATTCTATAAAATGGTCCTATTGTGGAAAACAGACCAGTAAGGAAGCACCAAGCAGCACTTGGAGAATGGGAGAATTCAGGTCTATTATACTGTGTGGCCCAGAGGAATACTTTGAAGTGTGAGTCCTGACCCCCAGCTTCACACAATATTTATAGGCTCACCAGCATTTTCTCAGTCCTGTTTTGTTACAAGACTTCCTGACATAAGTAACAGAGAGCTTGTCTTGGGGTCTTGTAGGAGGCAGGAATCATGCTTACAGATGTAGATGCTATAAGGGCAAGGGGCTTTAGTAGGAAGCAGATTTACAGAGGCAGACGTGATAAGAGGAAATGGCTCTTCCCATGAGCAGCTATTTTTCAAGGTAAGTACTGAGAAAGAACAGCAGCTTTTAACTGTAACTTAGATTGAATCTGATTCTGACTTTTCTACCTCAGTCCCACTATGCTGATCCCCATAAGCTTTCTTTTCCAAGAAGCAATTTACCTGCAGCCCTGTCTGGCTTAAGTGGACAGAATATGTAACATTTGTCATCAAACTACCTGTTTTCTGCAGTAAAAAGGGAGACCCAAAATAATGTCGATAAGAGGAACCCAAGGTATCCTGAAATGGAGAGACCTTTGTAACTCTTTTCACAGAATAGACCCTGGAACCTCAGGGAGAGAAGGATAATTCCTCCTAATCATAAACTCTGTAAGAATGTGTGGTTAAGAATCTTCAGCATTTGGGAGTAGGCAAAGACTTTCTCAACATGTCTCCAAAAGTGAAGGAAGTAAAGTCAAATATCAGTGAATGGGATGCCATAAAGCTAAAAAGCTTTTGTTCTGCCAAGAAAACAATCATAAGAGTCAAGAGGTTTCCTGCGGAATTGGAGAGAATCATGGGCCATGATTCCTCTGACAGGGGTCTCATATCCAGAATTTACAAAATCCTCAAAAATCTCAACTACAAAAACACAAACAGCCCAATTAATAAATGGGCCAAAGAGCTAAACAGAAACTTCTCAACAGAGGAGACTGATCAAGCCAATGAATACATGAGAAAGTGCTCTAAATCTCTAGTAATCAGAGAAATGCAAATGAAAACCACATTAAGATATCACCTTACACCAGTCAGAATGGCAAAAATGAAGAAAATAAACAATAATAGATGCTGGAGTAGCTGTGGAGAATAGGCACACTAACACACTGTTGGTGGAGCTGCAGACTGGTACAGCCCCTCTGGAAAGCAGTGTGGAGAATCCTCAAAAAACTAGGGATGAGCCTACCATACGATCCTGCTATTCCACTCCTGGCTATCTTTCCAGGGGATTTAGAATCAGCACATTGTAGTGACACAGCAATATCTATGTTCATAGCAGCTCAATTCACTATTGCTAGACTATGGAAACAACCCAGATGTCCCTCACTGGATGAATGGATCCAAAAACTGTGGTACATATATACCATGGAATTTTACACAGCAATTAGAAACAATGATATTGCAGCCTTTGAAGGTAAATGGATGGCTATGGAAGAAATTATGTTGAATAAAATCAACTTAACCCAGAGCACCAAGGGTTGAATGTCTCCACTCATCTGTGGAGGTTGGAACTAGACCTTGGCCATTCAGAAAGGGGGTCAATTATCATGTGTTAAATCCAGATAAGGTGTAATATTATGCAGCCTAATACTTTTTAGAGATATTGTGGGTAAGGGAAAGAAGGGATACCGGTGGGAAATTGGGGGGGCACTCCTGGGGGTAAATCTAGTATCCAGAAACTATACACATTTTATATTATTTTGTTAAAAATTTGTGTGGTTGTTCAAAAATAAAAATTAAAATAAAAATAAAAAAAAAAGAATCCAGTTAGAACTGGTCAGGATGGGCCAAAATGACCTAGAATTGTCATGGCAGGGAGAAGTTGAAAGTCTGATGTCATCCTGCTATCAATCACAGGTCAAGAGGTGGACCAGGATAGGACTCTGGAAACTTGTTTGGGATCCCCAGTAAAACTGGAGTACAGGATAGGGACAGTGTATCTATGAAAAGACCCACTCTCTGCCTTGGGAGTGTCCCCTTTTCCTATCCCTTTAATAAACTCATGCCTATTACTCTGAGCAATGTGTCTGAAATTTTTCTGATTTGATTGCAAGAATTGGGGTTGTGGGGGGTTCATGTTGCCTCAGACCTGTAACACTATCAGGTCCCCTTCTGCATAGTGGGTGTTCTAACTCTTCTCACTTAAATAAATCCTACTCTATTCACTCCTCCCTTTTATTATTGTCCGTTCATTTTATTTTTCAAATTTGCAAGAGAAGAAACCAGAAGGAAATCAGCAAGACCTGCAGCCTGCACAAACCCCATCTGCCAGCAGAAGTGGGGAATCTAGTTTCATTTCAAAGCTCCAATTTCAATGTAACACCAAAAGTACAAGTAACAAAAGAAGGAAAAACTGAACTCAATCAAAATTAAGAACTTTCTACTTCAGGAAGTGATGGCCCACAAAAAGGGAGAAGATGCAATGTGTTTTTATCCAGATTATTATATAAAGAATTCAACACTATAATAAAATTACGTTTTTCCAAAAAAAGATATGGAAATGACCCTTAAATGCCTAAAAAAAGTTCAATGTTATAGTAATTAGAGAAATTCAAATTAAAATCACAATGAGATGCTACTTTTTAAAATAATAAAAAAGACAGACAAATAGCTAATTTTGGCTAGGGTATAGACAAGTTGAAATTCTGATACACTGCTGGTGCGATGTAAAATCAAGTGGCCGCTTTGTAAAACAGGCAGTTCTTCAAAATGTGAAACCTGTGATTCAGCAATTTTATTCCCAGGAATATACTCAAGAGAAATGAAAACATTTCCACACAAAAATTTGCAAATGAATGTTCATAGCAGCTTTATATATACTAATGAGTGCCCATTATATATAATAATGAGTGCCCAATAATATAATAATCCAGTGCCCATTATCTGATGAATGAATAAATAAAATAAAGCCTGTCTATAAAATGGAATATTATTTGGCAATAAAAATTTAAAAAGGAAGTATTATTACATGGTACAATATATATACACCGTGAAATATTGTGCTAAAAGGAAGAAACCAGTCACAAAGACCTAATATATGATTCTGTTTATATGAAATACCCAGAATAAACAAATCTATAGAAACAGAAAGTAAATTATTAGTAGCCAAGGGCTGTAGGGAAGAATGAATAGGGAGTTACTGTTAATGGGTATGGGATTACTTTATGGGCTAATGAAAATTTTCAAAAATTGTATAGTGTTGATTGTACAACTTTGTGAATATATTAAAACACAGTGATTTATATAATTTAAAGAGGTGAATTTTATGGTACATGAATTATATCTCAGTAAAAAATGTTATTAAAATATAATTACCAGGGATAGGGAGGAAGGAAAGGAACTGGGTAGTACTGGGAATGGAAATGAAGGAAACCATGTTATATGCATTTATAAATATATATAAATGAACCCCACTCCTCCTGCTCCTATTCCTGTTTAGACCTGAATCAAATATTACTTCTTATGAGAAACCTTTTCCTACAAAGCGCATCCCCTCCATTCTATCTGGATTTTTGTTCTCATGGTAGTGTACCTACAGAAAAAAAACCTTTATGATGAATTTTCTGTTTGTATTAGTACCTTTGACTCTCTCTCACATTTAGGTTTTGATCTCCTTGAACATAAGGAACATTTTTGTATGGCCAAGAGTAGCAACACCTGACATATAGTAGAGATTCAATATATATCTATAAAAACCTAGTTTAAAATAAGTTTTAGATCAATTTGCTTAATGAATAGAGTATTTCTAATAGAAAGGACAAACTAACATAATAATTTTGACAGTCGTATTTGTTTTTTTATTTCCTTTAGATGATAATTGTATAAAATTGTATTTATATAACAGCACTGGTAAAGTAATTAAATAAACCTTACTATTTTTCTGTTGGCTACAATGAGGGGCAACTCCTCACTGTCATGTAGGCCTAGCATAAGGTCATGCATGTAGTAAGTAAGCAGTCAGTATTTCTTTAATGGATCAATGAATAAATAGATGCACACTGTGAAAGCATCATCCAAGGACCTTCCCCCAGGATCAAGAAATCATTATCCTTCTTGTTTTACTCAAAGTATCCTCTAAAAATAGGACAAATTAAATTTGGCTCATCTGACTGGTAGGCTATTTATATTCAGAACTATAATGAATTGATTATGTATCAGTTTTTCAGGATTAATCATTTAATAGTAATTACCCCACTGGGCATTTTTGTGCTATAGTAGATAAATGACAGTAACAATCTATGAAACTGACGTATATTGGAAAAGTAATTTTTATTCCAAATAAACCTTATTAATAGGCAGTCCCTACTGATTATTAATATTTAAAGATATCTGCAAATTATAAAGCATTATATGTATCAGGAAAAAATTAATCTGAATTTAGAAACCATGCTCTTCACTTTTATCCATGACTTATTTGTGTCTTTTAGGCTTTGCAATAAAATAATTCTTAGTCACTTAGAAGTGTAAATAAAAAGCAATCAAAGTGCATATATATTTTACATTTAGTAAAGGTGCTGCACAAGGAAAACAAAAGGACTTTCAACTGAATCAAACTGATTAAATGTAATAAATTACATAGATTAGATAATAAATAACCTACTGAGCAGAGAGCATGCCTAAGTGAACATTTTTGTTGGAAAATAAATTTGAAAATGCTGAACAATTTTTCATTTCTTCTGTTGGCTATCTCATTTTTTTAGCTTATAATATTTGGTTGAATTATTTTGGAGGGTGCAAATATTTGACTATTTCCTATTTTTTCAAAACAGATAAAGATGGTGAGTTAAAATTAGTAATAGAAGAAAAATAGAGAAAGAATAGTAAAATTAGATAATGATGAACATGTTGCCAGTAAAAATGTGTAAAAATTGGTAGATTTCTATAATAAGACACTTTATTTAATGTATCTTATAGTTGCATAATACATATGATCTTGGTAATTTTTAAGAAGAAATGATAGATATTATTTATCATCATTAATGAATGAAATTTTCTGTACATCTGTTTCTTTTATCTCACTTTCTCCTTTTTTTCTTTCTCTCACCTTCCCCAATAGGAGTAGTTGAAGGAGTATTGAGTCAAAAATTCTAGTTTATATTATCAGATTGTGAATAGAATAGCTACATGACTTTGAGCAACTCTTTTAATCATTTAGAGTTCTTAGATATTAATTGGGAAGTTAGATTTACTGAGTGCTTGACTCTTTCCAAGTTTAAAATATTGTCCTTATGTATGTCTACTATGACCATCTTAGTCTTTGGATAATTTCTGTTTCTTTGACTTTAAGGTGTATGACTGACTCAATGTTTTTGGTATGCAATGTGGAGTGATGGAAGTCACTTATTTAGTGTGGATCCCAAATTGCAGCCTTTCTAATTATTGCCTCTGAATCATGCAACTCAGGATTTAATACCTTTTTGCATACTCCAGAGAAAATTCATTCAGACTTCTAACCAATATTGATTTTGCTGAAAGTTATTTTAGAGGAAGCTTTTACCTTGCACATTCCATATCTATCTATCTATCTATCCATCTATCTATCTATCATCTTTCTTTCTTTCTTTCTTTTGAAGGAGAGAGAAGAGAGAGAGAGAGAATTTATATAGTTTTTCATGTGGCTTTGGTTGCTGTGACACTTAGTTGTGTATGTGGGTGCTAGGGTTTGAACCTGTGTACTTGCGCATGCCAGGCATGCACTGTAACCACTGAGCCACCGTTCCAGCCCCAACAAACCTCTTTAAAAATCTTTGTTGGACTTGTTATGTTCTTCAGAAATCATCTGTTTCTTACCATACCAACAAGGAGATTCTTCATTAGTTCAAGGAAGCTGAATTCCTCTTTACTCCTAGGGACTAAGAACCATGCAGCTTCCCTGACTCCTGACTGCCTGACTTGTAGGTTGCCTTCATCCAACTGTAGGTTTCTTCTCCATTTTATCTAAATATTTTTTTATGTTCATTCAAGCTGTATATAACCACTCATTAATATGGTTAGCAAATAAAGGACTATTCCTTTGTACTGGGAACCAGTATCCTCAGAGAGTAGTGAGCATTGAGTAGATAATCATTGGGAGTCTCATGGTAGAAATAGACATCGTATCAAGAATAACAAATTTAATAAATCAAGATTATTTGATACAATAAGGATCAGCATATTCTTTTTAATTATATGAATTAATATTTGAAAGAAAATATAAAAAGGCAAACATTTTGTAATAAATTATCATGTATAGTCCTGGGGATTAAACTCAGGAACTCTCTCCCACTGAACTACATCCTCAACTTTGGCCTTTTTACTTTTTGAGACTGGGTTTTACTAAGTTACTGAGGGTGGCCTCAAACTTGGAATCCTCTTGCCTCAAACTCCTGAGTTACTGGATTACAGGAATATGCCACTGTGTCTGCAAAAAAGTCAAACAGTTTAAGTAGTATCCTGGGAGACCCAGGATGCATGAAAACTTGGAAGTCTGATTAGAAAAGAATTAATGAGGAAGGGACAATCTTCATTTTGGTGGTGTTTGTTCTTTTTTGTCAAAATGAGCCTATGTGTTATATAAGATTAAACAGTGATAATATTTTATGTATGCTATATACAGATTTGTCATTCAAACAAAAATGGCATATATTTCTTAGATTTTTATTATAGAGCATTTCAAACATACAAATAATAATTTAATAAATCTTGCTGTACCCTTCACCCAACTTCAGTAATTATCAGCTCATGACACATCTTGTTTTAGCTATGTACCCCATTTCCTCCACATATTATTTTGTAGCAAATCTCAGAGATCATGTCATTTCATCGGCCAATATTTCAATAATGCATAATTTTATATATTACCTTTTATTATATTTCATTTCAAAATTTCCTCATGGAAGCTAGATAAGGTAATTGATATACTGGTTTTTTCATGAATTTCTTATAATGGATTGACTTTCCTAAGTTGTTTTATAATCCATTAACATCACTTATATAATATTGAGGATGAGGATGATATTTGCAGATTTAATTTACAAGTATGACAATAAAAAACTAGTCGGGAAGTCTCTGTATTGGTGATATTCTTCTGAAGCCCTATTAGTATTATCTGATATTTTAAAAGTTTCCTGAAACATACTGCAGTTTACTTTATATAATTATTCTAAATATTTATAATGTATGTCCCACAAGTAATTTTCCATCTATGAAAGGTTCCATTTAGATTTTCATTAAAGTTCTGTGCTAGTTTTATGACCCACAAATTAAAAAGAATTGAAAGACATTGAAAAAATTCAGAAAGTTGTAGAAATTAATGGAAAGCTAGAAAGCAGACTTAGTAAAATGGATAAAGAAATTTATTGATTTAACATGGAGTGGAGAAATTTCAGGAACACTGGTGAATTAAAGAAGACTTTAGGACCATTTTTAAGGTGACAAATATCTCCTAAACTTTGTAAACACCAGTGCGAAGAATCTAGGTTGGGTCTGTTTTTCTGAATTTAGAGGGAGTCGTCTAACTTTATTAATCTTTATTGTGCTCCATTTACTAGTTCTGATTTTATCTGTATCATATTTTTCCTTCTATTCCCTTAGGCTTTTAGAGTTACCACCCCCTTTCTTGGTTTGACTATTTAGCATGTACATATTTACTTTTTTATTTTAGTTTTTATTTTTATTGATTCTTTTTTAGATATATATTACATGGTTATACAAATGACATAATTATAAAAGCACAGAGTTTAAATTGTTCAAATTCAGTCTCTAGTTTTTCTCTTTCCCCTCCCTTCCTCTGACTCCCTTTTTATTTTAATATTCATGACAATATGATGTACACTGACATAATTATAAAAGCCTGGATTTGCCTTATTTTAACCCAGCTCTCAGTATTTTCTCTTACCCTTCCTCCCTTCAACTTCTTTTTCTTTTTAGATATACTTGACAATAGGCTAAATATTGACATTTTAATAAAAGCATGCAGTAGTTTTACTTATTCTAATTTAGTCCCCACTATTTCTCCACCCATTTTCTTCCCTCTATTCTACTGATCTTTGTGTTACTTACTAATAGTTTTTTTTTTAATTTAGTGACTTGGTATACATGTTGATGAGATGTTCATATATGAAAATGAGAAAGTTAAAGCTGAAAGGTTCCACAAACTTTTCCTGTATCATTCCTTCTTCCACCATTTCCTTCTCCTTTGTCTATTCTTCTGTTCTTTCCTTTATTTTGGATTAGCTTCCACATCAGAGAGAATATTTGACCTTTCGTTTTTTGAGACTGGCTTATTTCCCTTAGCATGATGTCCTCCAGTTTCATCCATTTGCCACAAATGCCATGCTTCCTTATGGCTGAATAATACTTTATTGTGAGTATATGCCACATTTTCTTTATTCATTCATTTGTTGAAGGGCACCTTGGTGGGCTATGTAGCTTAACTGTTGTGAATTGTGCTGCTATGGACATTGGTTTGGCTGCATCCCTATAGTATGCTGATTATATTCACTTGTCTTTTAAAAATAATATCTAACATATTTAAAGCTCTGTCTTTTCCACCAAGTAGTATTTAGCTGTTGTATTTTCATCAAAGTATCTCGTCTATTATCTAATTTACATGAAGAAGTTTTCTTGGATTTTAATGTTATTTGGGATAAGAGGTCCATTTCCAAAGCCAGCTTACCAGCGACCACAACCAAACTTCACCATATATGTGTGTATACCAGTGAGCATGTGTGATGGTTATTTAGTAAATTATTCTCATTCTGCCTTAGTTTGCTCATGTCTAAAACAGTGATAATAGCAGTGCCTATCTTACATGGTTGTTATGAGGACTGAAATTGTTAGTGTATTTAAAATACTTAGAAGAATGTCCAATATTTAATAGGAACCATACATTTAGCCATTATTATTTGGAACATTTTTACATATTTCTAAATGTGGCTGAATAATGTTCTTCCTATTTTCTGAGATTTGCTTTTTTGTTACTTAATTTGTTACTTAATTTACACAACTGTGTAAATGTCCTATGAATGCTTTAATCAGAACATATGTTCTGTAACTGAATATAGAGCTCAATATTTG
>PVKS010011097.1:15356-57914 GCA_004027875.1 Aplodontia rufa
TTTTTTTTTTTTTTTTTTTTTTTTTTTTTTTTTTTTTTTTTTTTTTTTTTTTTTTTTTTTTTTTTTTTTTTTTTTTTTTTTTTTTTTTTTTTTTTTTTTTTTTTTTTTTTTTTTTTTTTTTTTTTTGGTTAACCAGGGATTGAACCCAGGGGCTCTTAACCACTGAGCCACATCTCCAGCTCTTTTTATTTTTTGATTCAGGGACATTCTAAGTTGGTTAGGGCCTCACAAAGTTGCTGAGGCTGGCTTTACACTAGGAATCTTCTTGCCTCAGCCTCCAAAGCTGCTGGGATTACAGACATGTGACACTGTACCCAGCTGTCTCCTTAATTTTTAATTACCAAAAGAAGTGTGTTTTAATCTGTCATGGTGATTACAAATTTGCCAAGACATTTTCATAATTCAGTCAATTAGTATTTCAAATGTTTATGTTTATGCTGTTGGGGTCATGGAAATTGAGAATTATGATTACTTCTTCATAAATATTCCTATGCCATTATCTGATGGACCTTTTGAGTCCTACCCTTAACATCTTTTTAGCCTGGTACAAAAATAGTATTTATTTTTAATTTACTGCACATTTTTAAAATTTAGCATTTGCTTTATAATTCTTTCACTTTGTTACTTTGAATCTTTCTGTGTTCCTTATATTTTGTAGTTTTCTCTTAAAATAATATCAAGCTGAATTAAGAAAAAAATTCTGGGAATTTTAGTTTTTTCAACTTATTTTACTCTAGTTTGTAAATACTGATGTGTTTGGATTTATTTTTATTTTATACTTTATAGTTATTTTCTCTATTTTTGCTTCATAATAAATTTATGTTATGAGTGTCATTTAAATGTGTATACGTATATGATGACTGTGTACATCTGTGCAGCCATAGTTATTTTCTCTATTTTTGCTTCATAATAAATTTATGTTATGAGTGTCATTTAAATGTGTATACGTATATGATGACTGTGTACATCTGTGCAGCCTGTGACCTCAGACAGTACCAAGTTCCCTTAACACGCTTCCCAGAGAGTTCTGTCCACCCCACCTCAGACAAATACTATTCTCCCTTTTCTCATCATTTATTAGTTTTCCTACTCCTTCATATTAATGGAATCACACAGCGTTCTCTTTTGTGTACAACTTCTTTCACTCAGCATGTTTTTGATATTCATCAATGTTGTTGTATAAACAAGTAGTTTATTTTTATTTAAATTAAAAAATAATTGACATAATAGTTATATCTATGACATATAGTGTGATATTTTGATACATGCATACAATGTGTAATTATCAGATCAGGATATTGAATAGTAGTATACTGTTATGGCTTATATCTTAAATGTCCTCCAAAGGCCCATATATGAAAGACTTGGTCACAAGTGAATGATGTTACCGGGAGTTGGCAAAACTTTTAGAAAGGGAGGCCTAATGGAAAAAAGTTAGACTGTTGAGGATGTGCGCTGGAAGGGGATCTTTCTTCTCTATCATTTTGGTTCTTAGCCTTCATGAGGTGAGCAACTTCTTCTCCCATGTGCTCCTGCCATGATGTACTGACTTAACCACTGGTCCAAAAGCAACAGAGCCAACCAACCATGAGCTGAAGCTTGTGAAACCATGAGCCAAGAAAGTAAACTTTTCTGACTTTTTAGTTGATTTTCTCAGGTATTTTTTTCACAGTGACTAACAGATATATCATGCCATCTTTGTACATTTTTCTTTTGGTTGACATAGAGTTGTTTTCAGGTTTTGTTTATTTTAAATGAAGATGCTGTTTATATTCAGATGCAAGACTTTCTATAGAACATACTTTCATTTATCATAAGTAAATACCTTGGAGTGAAATTATTTAGTCATGGGGTAGATATGCTTTTAAGATAGACTTTTTTTCTAAAGAAGTTTACCATTTTGCTCTTCAATGGATAAATGTGAGAGTTCCAGTAACCTCTGGTAGATGTGAATCAGCACCTAATGGTTTTTTTATTTGCATTTTCCTTATGACTGTAATTTTGAGTATATTTTCATGTGATATTGCTCATTCATATATATGTATTCCTTTCTAAGTGTCCATTGGAATATTTTGACCATTTTTTAAATTGGGTGGTTGTCTTTTTATTATTGGGTTGTATTTTTTTAAATTTTATTTTCATATTTTCCTATTTATAGTGAGTTGAAAGTATTTTTTTCCGTATTTACTTCTCTTAAAAAATCTTGTGAAATAGATATTTCCCTTTTAGGTATGAGGAATAAGACTTATGTTGGTTAAGAGACTCACCTGTAGTGTAATGACTAATTAATGATAGAACTCTGCCACAGAATGTCTAGCATTAAAACCCTGTCCTATGAATAATAAATTACATGGAACTTCATGTGACAGAGGGACTGTGTTGAGATGGTTAAAGATAGTAAGTGGAAGTGATGACTTTTGGTGAATCACTAGGAGTTAGCCATTTATCAAGTAATGGTGGTGTAGATTGGGGTATAAAGGTCAACAAAAATATGTTCCTGGAAAGGATGGGCCTATGCCTATATTGAGTAATAATAGAGTGAGCAAAAATCTTAAGTCCTCAGTATTATAATTATTTGAGGCCAGAAACTTTAAAAAGTAATGAAGATGCTTCATTGCATTACTAATTATGAGGAATAAAATTTTCTTCTTTATTCTTTAAATGTTCTCTATTGTTTTAATAGTTTAATGTCCACAACTGTGAATTAATAAAGTATTGATTTTGTAAAAATTTTGTTTAATGGGCATTTGAAAAAATTGGTGCTACTGTTTCTGGAATAAGTTTTATTAATTTTGGAACCATAGGATATTTTAACTTGAGAAATAAGGTCAAGTTTAGGGTTACAGTGTAAGTATGGTAGAGCATTTAAAGTTACCTTAGTTTAATGGAGAAGAGGGATTCTTGAAGAAATCACGTCTTGAAGAGATGTAGAGAAGAAAATCATATAAATGTATAAAGTGTGGTCTTCGTGGCTCATAAACAATGTTACCTGGTTTTTGTTCCCTGTATATATACTGTATATCCCCTCTATTGCTAGTTTAATGTAGTGCAAAGATTTCTTCTTCAGTGGTTCTGCTGTACAGTTAGTTACCCATGTGGTTGGTGGTTCATGCTATGAACTAGAAAGCAGTATAACTTAAGTCTTCTTGTTTAATTGAATGACACTTATTTCATATATATTAGTGTGTCCTTTTCAAGCTTTTCTTCTCTTTGTGACACTTGTGGGCTTGAAATCTTTGTCAATCTATGCCTGTTTCTAGTATTAGATGCCTGTGATTCTTTTTCTGGCATCCTGATAAATGATTTCCACATCCATTATGTGGAAATGCTGTATGCTGTATGCTGAGAGGCTGTATGCTGAGAAGAATTCTGTTTAAGAACAATTGGGAGAGGTGGCCTTGTTTGGGCTCCAAGCTACCTATTAAGAGGAGTATGGTACAAGGGAAAATGATTGTCAGGCATCAATTAAGAATAACCTCACCCATATCTTTTGTTTCCAGCTGATGTGCAGTTTGCAGAGAGAGCTGCCTGTTCTCTTGTCACTCTGTATATTTCAAACTCAGGGTTTATGTAATATTCAAAATGTAGTCTACTAGATTGTGTGATTTGGAGAATAAAGCCAATTGGTTGATTTTTAAAAATTTTTATTGTTTAAGAAGAACTTAGATTTCTGAATCTGGGAGAGGTCCATTTAAAATACGTTCAAATTTTTATATAAGGTCATATTTCTACCAAAAGGGGACTGTGGCTCCAGGTGAGGTCTTTAGAATTTGCCTTTGTTATTATCATCAGGATAATATGGCATTCTAATGAATTATAGTCATGAAAACTCAAACAATGGTTGTGAGTAATATCAACCCTTAGACACTCTGTTGTGTTGACTTTAATAGAAGTTGTAAGAGCGTAATTTGATTGCTTACACAAGACGTAATATTCCTTTAGTGACTGTAGCTTTCTATTTCTGGAGTTTGCTTATATGGAGCACATTTTTACTGCTTGTATTTTTCTTTTGGAAACTTAGACAGCCTTTATATGAAACTTTAAATTCTCTCTCTCTCTCAAGTTTATACAAGAGCTAGAATGATGAACTTAATCTCTGCAACTTTACAATTAGTGTATTAACTTAAGTACTATTTTTGGTATCATTGTGCTCTGCAAGTCATCTGGTTAATGTGTTTCTTTTTGTAGAATTTTACCAGAGCATAGCAATTGGAACAGAAAATAAACATTAGCAGACTTTTCTCTGTGCTTGCATTTGATTATAAGGAAAACTTTTTCATTTGCTGTTTATATTCTTTTTAAAAGTGTTCTTTAAAGTGTGGAGAATGAAGGATTCTGTATTTCAAAGGAGCAACATGTCAAGATGTGAATAGATGTGCTTAACCAAATAGATTCTAGAAGGATAATTTTTAATTTTTGTAGAAGAGTTTACTCTGAAAAAAGGAGAAATCAGGTTCTGTATTTTCAGCTTTTTCTTGACAAATGCCAGTGGTGTAAATTATCCAGGTGTTCTTCCTTTGTATGTATTTTGTAGTACTCAGAGCGATTTATAGGTTTAGAGTGCAGCTGCTGAAAGTCGTTTATTCTCAATTCTGTATTAAATCCATCATATACAAATATATTAGCATTCACTACAGATCTCAAGGGTTTAAGACATTTTTTCCCCTCTGAGTTGCTGTCTTGCAAATGTTTGTAAGATATACCAAAACAACATCCAAAAATTACTAGGTTGATATGTATTTTTAGAAGGGCTGATTTTAGTTTTTTTGCATAAAGTATTTGAAATGCCTTCATTTATCAATATAAAAAGAACAGTTGAAATTAGCCTTTCCATGAACATTAGCAGGTTAGCAATACTATCGTGCTTGGTTTTGACAAATTAGGACTTCAAGTTGGTCTGCTCATTTGTGGCTCTGGTCATAGCTCTACTAAGCAGATATGTTCAGATTTCAGAAAATTAGCTACTGAATTTTATTTTGATGAGCAAAGTAAGGGGAAAATAAGTAGGGGAGGGGTTTTCACATCTCTAGTTTTTTCTTCTCTGCTTGAAAATCTCTATTCCTCCTCTAGTTGAACAGGAACTGTTTTGATCAATAATATAAACATAGAGCTTACAGAGATCGAAGTGTATTTTGCTTGCTTATGACTTCTCTAAAACATTTTTATACTGTTCATAAAATGTTGATATGATTTGAAATGTATATATTGTTTGACAATGATCATATTCCTCAAAATGTACATCCAGATTTTTCTTGAGAATGTGAATTTTTCCTTACTATGTATTAATATTAAATGAAGCATGACTCTCATCTCTTCCCTTTTAATCCTTCCCACATACATTTTCTGATTTATTTTTCTTAATAATCCCAAAAAGTTACTTGTTGACCTCATACTTTAATGCTGTGACTTACAAAATGGTTAACTTGGTTCTCAAGGAACCCCATGTTTACCCCTACCCTATTTTCTTCATTTGTTTTTTTACTGCTTCCCTTCATCCACCTTGTGATCCAGCCAAAATGATTGGTATCCTGCACTGACATATGCCTCGCTTTGCTTATCTCCAGCTTTATGCTATTATTTTACTCTCATATAATTCTCTCTAGCTTCTTGTTTAAATCCTATTATTTCCTCCATTGTCCTCTGAATTATAAATACTTTTCTCTTGCTGTCTCCCTTTATGTTCCTTTTAAAATTTTTTAGTTTTTAAATAGTAATTGCATCTTATGGTTTCTACAAGATTATAAACTCCTTAACAATAAAGATTGAGATATTAACTTTTTATCTCCTACAAAGCCTAGGAAAATCAGAAACACACACACATACACACACACACACACGATGTTTGATTAATATTTATTGTATTTAACTGGAATTTGTAGTTAATAAAATAGTTAACACAAGATTAGTTATAACATGTTAAATATCTATTGAAAATACTTCTTAGATGTACATATATAGTATTAGTAGGTATAGTATGGCATATTTAAAGTAATTTACTCTTCATAATGATTGAGATTCTTAAAACACCCAATATGAGATTCTTAAAAATTCTCACTGTGAGTTAAAAAACAACAAAGCAAAACAAACAGAAAAACCCATGGGGACGCACAACTTTAAATGATTGATTTTCCTGAACATAACTAGTATTGAGTGGTTTGCTTTATTCCTCATATGGATTTGTTTTCTAATGATTTGACTCACTATACCGAAAGCAAATTCTATTTATTCTCAGAGTTCACTTAATTCAGACTAAACAGTTTCTCTTAGAAAATTTCAGTTTTATAGTTTTATCAGATTATCATGTGCAAAGTTAAAATCAAATAGTATTGAGAAGTGTCAAATGAAAAAGTGATTATGTTATAACCCCTTTGCACTTTCCAGTTCTTCTCCACAATCATTTAAAAATTATTTTGGCTGTTTTTTCTGATATTTAATTCAGTTTGTGAAAATGAAAAAATAAATTTCTCTTCATTTAATTTTTATTTTTAATCACATAATATATATAAAAAGTTAAATAATTCTATAAAAATTTCAGTCTTATGTTTCAGATTTCCTGTTTTCCAGTTCTTATGGCGCAGGGGCAACTATTTTAAATCATTTATTTCTTAGTATTTCCACCCATATTTCCAAATATCATAGTTTACTATTTCTGAACTTTTTAATATTAAATATTTATTAACTTCTTTTTAGAGAATATTATTATTTGGTTTTCTTACCGCTTGTACATGTACATATAGGTGTGTACCCCCCCACCCCCCACTGATTCTCCTTTTCTTTTGTTAGAGTCACAGTTATGTATGACTTAACAGTGGTGGTATGTTCTGAGATATGTATTATTAGGTGATTTCAACCTTGTGCAAATATCATAGCGTGTGCATATACATACATGGAATAGCCTACTGTATGTATTGTATGTAATATATTCACAAATATACATACATATGTGTACATGTATATACATATTGTGTACTTATACAGATCGAATAACCATGTACATACTTAGACTAATAATATTATAAATATTTTATTTATAGTTATTTTGAAATATAAAGCTTTGTACATGACAATCTGATAAAAATTTTAATGCCTATACACACACACACACACACACAAAGAGAAGGAGAGAGAGAGAAAGAAAGAGAATTAAGCTATTGCTTCTAGGCTGTGATGTACCAAGCAAACTGAGATTAAATTAAGATTAGGCACAAAAGAAAACTGTGTGATAAAGAAATGCTATAAGTTCAAGGTTTATGTGTCATTTGTGGGTGTAAAAATGGATAGAATTTTGTTTTTCATAAGTAAAAATACTGTTTAGAGACAAAAATATAGTATAGTAAATATATAAGCCAGTAACAGTCATAATCATAATCATGTATTATGAACTGTACATAATTATATGTTATAATTTTATACAAATGACAGTGTAGCTCTATTAACATAAGCATTACCTCAAACATGTGAGTAATTTGTTGTGCTATAACATCAAGGTTATGTTGTCCATAGGTGATAGGAATTTTCAGTTACATTATAATCTTATGGGATTATCTGTGTTTGTTGTCTATTTTGATAGAAACATCATTGTGTGACACATGGCTGTATTTTATAGCTTTTAGTTTCTTCAATATTAAGTAATTATAACTATGTGACTATTATTTTACTTTGAATTATATAGTGTAAAATTGTTATAGTTTGTTCTTCTATAACTTTCTTTACCAGAGTTAATAATTGTTGATTTATAAAATTTGCTTAGTTTTCCATGTAACTACTAATTCAGGCTGACTTTTTAAAAAAAGTCCAAAGGCCCTGCTGGTCTGTTTAAATATATGGTAATTGTCACTATAGACGAGGTTATATGAAGTAACAAACATGCCCCAAATCTCAAAAGCTTTCAATAGCAATAATCAAGCTTTTCACAGTGGAAACAAGGGAATGGGAATTACTAGTACAAATTTTCAGCTAATCAGAAGGAATACATTTTAATATCTATTGTACAAAAGCTTGATTATTAATCACTGTGGTTCAGCTCCAAACCTGTCCACTTATCTTCTCTTGAGGATTCAAAATACTGGTGCAACTGTCATTTAAAATATTGACAGTCCATGTCAGAGGGGGTAAAATGTCAAGTGCATGCTTGCTCTTAAGGCTTCTGTGAAATGTCACATTCAAACATTTCATTGGCCAGAGATCATCAATGGCAAGTACCCTGCCATTGATGTGCTGTTGGAGACCGGACCCCAACATGAGGCCCAGCTGGCTTGTAAAAGATTTGGTGGTAAACAACTCTGTCCCAGCCGGCTTGTATCTTCCTTAGTGATGTAATGCCTGACCGCATGACTAAACCATTAGGCCACTCATTTGTTACAATTGTATAAACGTGTTTGCACTGTACCCCTATTGGTTATTGTAATGGATAAATAGAGTAGCGACTAGTCAGGAAAGCAGCATAGAAGCAGCATGGTAGAAGCAGAAGAAACAGCAAAGAAGAAGAAGCAGCAGCAGCAGCAGAGACGGCAGAGAGATCAGCAGCGGTAGAAGGTGCAGGTAGCAGCCCCGGCCCCAGAAATAGGGACTCCAGTACAGCAGTAGAAACGGGGACTCTAAATGTGAATAGCTTTGACTCCAAAAAGAATGTTTTAAGGGCCTTGCCTCTAATAGAGGGAAGGTGGGAAGCACTTGGAGGCCTTTAGCCGCGGTAAAGGGAGAAATAAAGTGCTTGGAGGACTCAGGGCCAGTGGGTCTACTTCATTCCCAGTCAGCCGCCGAATGAGAGCCGTCTGGTTCCTGCCAGCTGGGACCGGACAATGTGCAGAGACTATTTTTGAACAATAATATAGTTAGCATTTGATAAAATGCTAGTTCAATATTTTAGTATTATTTCTTGTTTTCTAATGTTTTTCTTTCCATGGCATCCAATCATTATTTTAAGATTGTAATTTTAGTTAATTTTCATGCTTTCTTTTTAAATTATATTGATTAAAAGTTTTTGATGACTTTTCTGTTTCTAGCATGTATCAGCTTCTTCCAATTTTATTTTTCCCTTTGTTTATTTTGGTTTCTTTTTATACATTGAAGTCTTTTATCAAATGCTTAGTGTTTCTTAGGTATCAATGTACTTTTGAATAAAGAATTAAAAGACTGATTTGAAAATGTTTCTAGGCATTGTTAATTATTAGCCTACTTTGACACTTGGGTTTTTTTTTTTTTTTTTTTTTTGTACCAGAGAATGTACCCAGGGGCACTTAAGCACCAAGTCACATCCCCACATCCCCAGCTTTTTTTATTTATTTATTTTTTAAAATTTTGTGACAAGGTCTGGCAAAGTTCCTTAGGGCCTCACAAAGTTGTTGAGGCTGGCTTTGAACTTGCAGTTCTCCTGCCTCAGCCTCCTGAGCTGCTGGGATTATAGGTGTTCACTACCACACCCCAGTCATCTTGGAATCTGTAGGGTATTAGGAACTTGAACTTTGATGAGGACCTTCAAATTTGAAAATTAAGATAGCTTTATCTGGGAAATTCAGCTTTTCAAAGACAGTGGTAATATTTGCTTTCTTGTGTATGTGAAAGATGCCTAGAGTTTAGGTTTTTTTAGAGACAGAGGCTGGGTGCGGGTAGGAAATAGACTTTAATCCATTTTTCTTGCCTTAGGTCCTTCCCTTGCTTTTTATCGTACCTGAAATCTCTGAGTGTTGAGCTACTCCAGTTAAATTTCTTACATGCCTGTGGTCTATTGGTGCTTATGTGTAGTGCAGTGATGGAAGAAAGGTGTGTATGTGGGTATTCTTTTATCTCACAATGGTAGATTTTTAATCCCGAGCTTCTCTACATATTCTATGAAATGAATTAGCAATTTTCTTATCTTTGTTACTCTCTTTGTGTTATGGCTTTCTCCTCCCTGATAAATTATTTTATGAAAATAAGTGCTCTCCCCCAATATGTTGAAAATCTTATTCAATGATGCTTTCTTTTTTCTTTTCCTCCCCCTTCTTTACCATCTTAGTGAAGTTTTGGGGAAAGAAGAGGTAAACATTTTATGATCAAGGGATCATAAACCTGTTGGTAGAATTACAAAGCAAAAGAATATGGGCCTTAAATGAATCATAGCGAGGATTTTTGTGGTAGAAAATATGAATATTAATAGTTTATCTGATTATATTAGAAGATAGATATGTGGAGAGAGCTGTCCCAGTTTGAGAAAAGGTCAGAGTTGTACAAGGTATGGCAAATAGACTAGAAAAGCTAGGTACAGGGTTTGCTAGGTTGGGAACACATGCTAGAGAATTTTCAGAGCTAGGTTGTAGCATTTTGACATTTTAAGGTATTAAAAAATCCTACGGAGACTAATCACTAATTTTAAGAATTTATCCTTAATAAAAAAATCATTGCATCTAACTGTTACCTTATGAAAACTAAACTTTGATTTTTCTGGTCTTCTTTTACGATTTCTTCATATTTTCTTACTTTGAAAATTCTAAATATTGGCATTATATAATGGAAAAGGTAGCCACCTGATGGACAATTTTGGATAGAAATTATATTTTGTTGTTGCTTTTTGTCCCTGGTAGGTTAATTTTTCAGAAGGTGAAAAACTTTGATCTCTAAAATTTTATAAAACTAGGAAGTGATGGAATCCATTATCTGAAGAAGATAGGAGAAAACAAACATCACAGATAAATCTGGACAGGAAATCTAAAATTTGCAAATGTAAGAAGTTCCTGAAGACCTGGTACTTAACATATGTTCCCAGTTCATAGCTATTATGGATCTCAGAAATGCAACAAGGCTTTGTAGGCAGTGACTTAAATCTGAATCATGTTTATCCTACTATCTACCTGGGAATATTACTTAACTTCTTTGCGTCTTAACTTCCTTATTTTAAAGCAGGTAAAATAGTACCTCATAGAGCTGTTCAAAGATATAGTAAGATAATGTACCTGGAGCATAGTAAGCCCTTAATAGTTATTAAAGCAGTTAATTAAAAACAATATTGACATGCAACTTTACTGAATTTGTTAATCAGTTACAATACTTGTTTTAATGGAGTCTTTATTTTTCTACATTTGCAACAGGGATAATTTGGCTTCCTCCCTTCCTTTGTATACGACTTTTACTTTTTTATCTTGCCCAGTACTTCCAGCTAAGACTTCCAATACTATGTTGAATAGGAATGGTGAAAATGGACAAGAAGGACAAAAGAACAAGTGTTATATTATAACTCTTCTAGCCTTAAGACTGCTGCCATAGTTGGCACTAAACCGACTTTTCTGATATAAATCTGTGCTCTGAGCACAATGAAATGCTACTTTTATTAATACCTCTTTCAAGTTCAATTTTCTAATTTATCAAATGAAATGTCAACATTTTAAATGTTGTTCTAAAATAACAAATTTTTTATGAGATTATTCCTGAGGTTAAAAACTACAGCAACTTCTGAAATCTATTACAACTTCCAAATTACTTAATTATACCTTCATTGGAAAATAATATTCAGAAGGAAACTAACATGACCTAAAATCCCAATAATGCTGAGACTTATATTTCTTTTATGTTTTATATAGAACACACGTGATAACTAGCTCTGTATGTGATGATTATTGTGTCAGCATGCTATACCAACTTTATATTAGTGTTTTTATTACCCTAATAATCCTCTGAAGGATATTATTCCCATTTATAGATAAACTGACATACAAACATATTAAATAGCTGCTCAAAGTAAAAAATCTGAAAAGTAATGGAGGTAAGATTTCAACTAGAACATTCTGATTTCAGAGCCCAGGTGCTGTGAAACTTTCAATGAGAAATGAAAAGATCCTACCAGAGGTATTTTATATGCCTGTTCATATTGTGCTTATTACATAGATGAATACAAATTCTGAAAAAAAGGGCTTATTCAGTTTGTCATATAGCTATTATGTAGCACAAAAAACATTTCCTAATTCCTGCAGCCATCTTGTTATGCTTAAGCCTTAATTGTTTACATAATCGCTTTATTTCTTTAAATGCCTTCTTGAACCTATCTTAACAACTAGCAATGTTAGGGCGTTAAATTTAATTTTATTATTAAATTAACAAATATAAAAACATTAAAAAACATGTTGCTTTAGCTCTCTTTTTGGACACAGTAATGGGACATATGAATTTTGTCTTTACTAGGTGTTTATCTAGACGACGGATCACCCAAAAAGATGACTTCGTTTCATTAAAATCTTTTTATCCTTACATTCAATTACATGACATAAGATGGGATGCTTTAGTAATTTTCTTAGAATTAATTATCTGGGAATTTAACACTGCTTTGAAAAGTCTCTGAGTGGTGTTAGACATTTAATTTATTTCCCACTAAGAAGGAGAAACAGAACACAATATAAAATATTCAATCTAAGTTTTAATTAAGATCATTTAAGATCAAATAATGGAGGTAACGGGGCAAAACGGAAGAAACAGAAAAATGTTCAATACTATGGACCTTGAGACTACCTAATGGAACTTCTTTAGTGGAACTTAAAACAAAAGCAATTTAAAGATTTGAGAGTTGAAAGCGTTTAAGAACAATTAAATTTGGAAACAAACTGTTTATTAATGTCCCTCTTTAAGCAAAAACCCATCTTTGCTAATATTTTGTGCTTACATAAGCATTTGCTTACTAATGAAGCTAACATTTCACCAGTTTCTAGCTATAAACATTTATAATTTTAGAATTCTGATAGCAGGTAATAATTTCATAGCTATAAAAACAAAATAAATTATTTATCAAAATAGTTTCTTGAAACATCATGTGATGCTTATGGAATTGGGCTTTTTAAGACTGGTATGTGAGTGATAATTGTATAGCTGTAATTCTGAGCCTATTGTTTTAAGAACAGTCTCTTGGGGAGTTAAAGACAGGGTTTGCAGTTTTTTAACTCAAGAAATAGTCTAGAGAATAAAGTGTAGAAAGCTTCCTCGTGTGCAATGCTGAAAGTACAAATTTAGTTTAAACTAGAGAAAGCAAAAACTAATGTTCTCACTGCTACATTAATTTTCTCACATTATACCTGGGCAGTGTTCTTGCTTCTAATTATGTTCCTACATGAATACCTTATTACATATATTGTAGGAAATATTATAGCAAGGTATTTTGTGTCTTTTGGCTTGTGTTGATTTTATATTCATAACCTTAATGTTCTACTCAAGCGAGGTGTATTTAATAAGGATGTTCTAGTACATTGACTCTGCTCCACTAAACACAAGTACAACATTCTTTTAAACTGAGTGGACTAGTGTATCATACTTTTTTGGTGGTGTTTTAACTGTATCATATTAGTTTGCCTTGCTAAGGAAAACCAACTTTATTCTTTAATTAAAAGCAATGATGAATAAATGATATTATAGAGAAAATGAATAATCAATTGAAGTTTTATACTGATTTCTGTAGATGTATCTGAAAAATATGAAGGATTGTGGTATGACTTCCAGGACCTTAAAAAAATAGTATCTGTTTAGATTCCTTGTACATCATCATCTCAAAGATTAACAAAATTGGCTCAGTACTAATGAATTCATAAAATCCTTCTTTCTCTAAACATTTATTAAGGTCCTATTGTGTGTCAGCTAATCTGCCAGACACCTGAATTACAGAGTTTAACAAGGATAAGCTCTTTCCTTTTCTTTTCTACCTATCCTATCCCTCTTTAAAAATCTGGATGTCATTGATTATTTCAACAGTGATTACTTCTTTTTTTTTTATTTTTCAGGGCTGAGGACTGAACTCGTGGCCTTGCACATGCTAGGCAAGTGCTCTGCCACTGAGCTAAATCTCCAATCCCTTCAGTGATTACTCTTAACTGTAGTTTTTGTAATTTCCACATTTTTAAAAGTAATAATATATAGTTTTCCACTAATGAATACCTAAGGATCTGGTATTTTATTTAACCTGTGATTCAAAAATTTTTTAAAAATTTTAGTCAAAATATTTAATATACATTTATTCTCTTGTAATTTTTTTAAACCTTAAGTGATGCTTAGTATATTATAACCCTTCCCCTGAAAACTTAAGCCATTGAATCGATCTTAAAAAGCAGTCACTTTTTTAGTGTAAAAAGCATTTAATTACATCAATGTATAATTTAAGAATGTTCCTTTTTAGACTAAGAATTGTTTTTGGATTAAGGGTGTTCAAATATTCTTTGATGAGTACTCTCCAAAACATAAAGTTTAAAACATTTCAAAATGTTCACATTTTTAAGGTTTTAGCTACTTACTCCTACAGAAGCTACATATTTCAGAGTCAAATCCAAGGCATTCATTCTTTTAGTTAATCTCTTGGTTGTCTATGCTTTTATACACTGGAGACACATTTTTATATCTTGTTAATTTACCTTACCACTCTAAAACTTACATCTAAAACCACCAATCTCAAACCTGACCATTAAGTTGCATTATGCAAAATAAAAATTTTTTTAAAAAAGCATTAAGAGTTGAGATCTGGATACAAATTTTGGCTCACCTCCTTCCCAGCAAGTCAACAAGACCTTAAGCAAATCATTTACTCTGAAAACCCGGATGACGTTATGAAGGGTGAATAACACTTATCATAAGGAGATTTTGGAAAGATTATACTGAAATAATATACATGTGAGATTACTTAAACTGTAAAGTATATGCCTTCTATCTCCTTTATGGCTATTTTTATACCACTACATTTCAACTTCCTTGCTTCCTTGCTTTTAACTCCTGTGACTCTCTATGTTTTTGCCTAGTTAGTAAACATTCTCAGTTTCCCTGTTGCAGGATACCAGTTGACCCTGGTCTATGATTTTGCCTCTTTTCTGCTATCTCTCAAGTGGAGTACTTTTATAAATAGCACAGGAAGTTTTCTACAAATTATAATCAGAATGGTGTTTCCTGACATATCTCCTCTACTCTTCTATCTAGGATATCATTATAATATAGTATAATTATAGTATAATATGTAAAATCTCTTTTGCAGTACTTTTGTAGATACCAGCACTCCTGAAGGTGTAATTAATGAGGCAATATGCATTTTCAAAGCATTTGTTGTGTATATTAGTACTGTGATAAATAACAAACCAACTCAATAAGAGTGTCATTTCTTAAGAGCCATGATCTGAAGGGAGAGTTTAGGCGTATCTCACTCACATGAGATGGGGAAGGAAAGGATAGCCTAGGATCTAGGTTCTGAGGGGTACAGACTTGCTATAAGAGGATACCATTCTCAGAAGAGGATACCATTCTCAGAAGAGGATCCAAAGTAGCCACGGTACAGAATGGAAACCCTGGGAATGCAAAAGACTCAAAATGCACTGTAATATTAGCTATTCCTTTGTAATTAACCTTTGTAGTGCCCAAAGGTCTCCTCACTCTAAAATATTTCTCACGTTCAGTACCCAGGATTTCATTCTCAGGTGAGCAGTATCCTACCCATAATGTTATTTTTCACATTCAAACATTTCACATATGTATAGCATCGAATCACAACATATTTTGTGATTGCTGTTGTTCAATCCATTTCTTTGACAAATAAAAATTAAGGCACAAAGTACTTTGATGGAATGAGTTCATTGATCATTTGCTTATTTTCTGCCTGTCTATAAGTTATTTTAGGGATTCATTTTTTTTTATGACCAGGGGGCTGCCTGTGCTCTAAGATTTTCCTCAGGCTTACCTTGACTACTCTGATTATGCCTACAACAGTTTACATTGGCAAGCAGATGTCTTGGAATAATTAAATTACAAAAGGCACACAAAAGGTTTTCAAAATCTTCCCAAACCTACATCACAGTTAAGCTTTAAAATCAAGACCAACAGGAATGCTAAGATCTGCCTGAATTTCAAAATCAAGGAATTAGAAGGTCTTAAAATTAACCATGAAACTTGAAAAAACATGTCAATGGTCCTCAAAAATGACATTTGGGAAGCTGTATGTCAGAAATAACAACACTGTGGGTGCCAAGAAGGAGGCATTTTGCAATGACTAACAAATTAAGGCATCTTAATTTGAAGACTGATTATGTAATGCATAATCAAGAGGAGTAGGAGTAGACAGAGAGATGCTTTTTCATTAGTTCTGGCTTAGAACCATGTAACATAACATCATCAGATTTATGAATATAAAACATGTAAAAAAATCTATTGTTGTTCCCTGAATCAGATGATTCTTTATAGCTCAAAAGGCTGTCATTTAAAATACCTACATTTATCCATAATATTTTTGTTTTATGTGGTATAAAAATCTCAAAACTATAGCAGTCAATATGGTCAGCAAGGGGTAATTGGCATAGCAGAACAAATCAGTAAAAAGAAATGGGAGAAAAGTGTTTCATTTCCAGAGATGCTGCCTCTAGTTGATATTAGTTTTTCTTTTCTTTTCTTTCTTTTTTACAGAGAGGGACAGTAAGAGTCAGAGAAAGAGAGAAAGAGAATCAATTTATTTTAGTTTTTTATATGGATTTTGTTGCTCCAACACTTCATTGTGTACATGGTGCTGGGGTTTGAACCCTGGTTCTCAAGCAAGCCAGGCAAGCACCATAAACTCTGAGCCACCACCCCAGCCTTGATTTTTCTTTATATATGTAGCATACCCACAGATTTCTGTTGTGTATTTAAAAATAATCAATAATACCACTAATGGGGCACTTAATTATGTGTCAGACACTATTCTAAGAGCTTTATATACATTACTTCATTTAAATATATACCTCAATATGCCTTAATAAGGTATAATGTAATATTGTACAATAATATTAAATACAAATAGCTCAATCTCATTCAGGATTTCAATTTTGTTTTTAACAAAAATGATGAAAGAGAGAAAGAAGAGAGAAAAGGCAATGATTATTATTGCGAACCAATTTTTCACCAGAAATAGAATGAACACTGTATCAGCATTTAACAAATTTAATTCCCATAATAAACAATAGGATGCTTTAACCAAACTAATTATCATGTTATAAAAGAATCATCATATATGAGGGACCAAAAGGGGAGATTTTCTTGACTTCTCTATGACTATTTTCAAAACTCATAAATACTCCTTCAAAAAAAGATAAGCTGGCTCTGCAGCTGCCTGGAGATAATAATAGAGTTTGAGAAGAAAGAAAACCTTATTACTAGTGACCATGAGATTCTCCAGCTTATATTAGTCAGAATTAGGATTTCAGGAAAGAATACTGGATTATACGGCTATTTTATAAAGGCTGTCTAGAATATGATTTCTGTGAATGCCAGATAAGTCTATGCATGCTAGAGAAATCTACACTTCCACAAATCACAAAACCCAAAACCACTTTAAAAAAAGAAAACAAACAGTTTATACTCACTGTGGTTTCACAGAAGGCTGCCTATGGATTTAGGGGTTGGAGCAATGTCCTCAGCAGAGGCAGAAAGAGAAGCAAAGTGAACAAGGTTAAATCCAGATAAGATGTAATGTTATACAGCCTAATACTTTTTTTTAGAGATATTGTGGGTAAGGGAAGAAAGGGATATGGGTGGGAAATTGGGGGGGCACTTCTGGGGGCAAATCTAGTATCAAGAAACTATACACATTTTATATTATTTTGTTAAAAATTTGGTTGTTCAAAAATAAAAATTGAAAAAAAAAAGAATAAAAAGCTTAAAGTGATTTGAAACTTGTCAAAGGAAACAAGTATTCACAAAAGCAGAGAGGTAATGCTAAAAATAAGAATGCAAAATAACAAATAGGAAGTGAAAAATAGCAAGGGTAATCAACAAAGGCAAAAATCATGGTAACTTACTATTCCTTCTGAAATGACAGACTCCAGTTTTAAAAATCAGTCATCAACAGAGAAATATTTAAAAAGAAAGAAGGGTACAAGTCCTTATAAGTAACATCTTACATGTATACATGTACACAAATTACCTGGTAAGGAGAAGAGAAGAAAGCTTAATACATAACACTGCATTTGGAGAAAAGCAAGGCTATATAGGTTAGCAGGTCCAGATGGCAAGCAATCCAAAGTGATATAACAAACAAGGGCTAGAGTGTTTATTCAGACTTGTCCATCACTACTGCAAGGCAAACTTACCCTTCTTTTATAAATGAGATGGGCTTCAGCCATCAACTTCTTCATCCCCAGATGCCTAAAACAACACTTCAGTTTAAAAATAGATGGAACTGCAGTGATTTTAAGCCTAATACAGTTGTGATCTGGGATCTTTTTATTATAGCACCATAAACATCACTTTCAACTACTTTCTTGGATGCCTTGGCACTGTTCTGAGAGACAAAAGTCAGAGATGGAGAAAAGGTTACTAATGCATTGATTTGTGGAATGGAGAATTGTACAGAATCTTTTCTTTTGGTATTAAAGCCCAAGGGGTATATTCACAAGTGCAGATGTTTGCCTACATTCTTTGCAAGCACCTATTCATAAAAAGGAAAAATGCCTTATCATGAGAGAAAGGATTTAGAGTGCTACCAAAGACCTCCATCTTCTATTTTTCAGCCTCTCTTCATCTTGAGGTAAGGGTGTTGTTCATAAACCTTATCTATGTGCCAGTGAAAGGATATGCACACAGAAAAGTACCACATGTGAAGTTCTATAAAATGCCAACTGATTCACACCATACACTTTGAGGATTTACACATACTTCAACTGCTGGCAGGACCAAGGGTAATGAGAATTCTACTGTTTTGGTGAAGAACTAGCAAATCAGAGCAGAAAAGGACACCTACCCCAGGGAAGGAGAACTTCAACTCCAATAAATAAGGCAATGTTGATGAGATAAAATTTACATTTAAGTCAAAAAGCTACTGGGACTGGATTGTAATAAAATAAGTGTCACATAATAAAGCAATTGCTAATGTCAGGTTTTTATTGCACTGTGTTATCTTTTAGAAAGCTTCTTTGAAAAAATATCCTAACATTTCAACTAGGATTGAATAGAAGATACATTCTATATTTATATTTAGGAAATATAAAACATTAATAATTGCTGTAGTTTGATAAGGGCTTACTATGGGTTGGAGAACATATTTTATCTCATTTATTATAATTGATTCAGATACCACTTGCCAGATTCAAAATATATACCCCCAAGACACACCCCCAATGACCTACCTCCTCCAGCCACACCCTACCTGTTTTCAGTTACCACCCAGTTAATTCCTATTAGGGTATTAATTCACTTATTGGACTAAGGATCTCACAACCTAATCATTTCACTCTGTGCCGTCTTGCATTGTATCACATTTGAGCTTTGGGGGTATACCTCACATTCAAACCATAACAGCTACAGTTTGTGGCTCTAATCAAAATACCCAACAACAATAACTTAGGGGAGGAAGAGTTTATGTGGGCTCACAGTTTCAGAGGTTAAATTCATGGTGGGCCAATTTCATTGCTTTGGGACTGAGGAAAAGAAGAACATTATGGTAGAGAGGAAAGTTACTCAGTTTAAGGCATTTGGAAAGAAGAGATAGTGAAAGTGAGAATCCACCAATAAAATACAATCTCTAAGGGCATGTCCCTAGTGACTTAGTTCCTCTAGTCACACCACCTGCCTATAGTTATTACCTAATAATGCATTCAAATTATTAATCCATCAAGTTGATCAATCCACCAGTTTGGTTATACATCTCAAATTTTACCTCTGCACATTCCTGCATCGCCTAACATGACATTTTGGGGAGGTAATGTCTATCCAAAACTGATAATTCTGTCCCTGCCCAACAGAAGCTTATGTCCATGTTACAATGCAAAATGCATTCAGTCCATCTCCAAGAGGCCCCATGTTTTTAATAGTTCCAGCATTTCCCAGAAGTCTCAATCCAAGTTCTCATATAAGAAGTATATATCTGGGGCTGGAGTGGTGGCTTAGCGGTTATGTTGCTTGCCTGGTATGCATGAGTACACGGATTCAAAGCCCAGCACCACGTACACAACCAAGTGTCCAAGCAATGAAAGTCACATAAAAAAACCAAATAAAATTGATTCTGTCTCTCTCTCTCTCACTGTCCCTCTCTCTTTTTTTAAAAGTGTATATCTCTGCAATATACAGTATCACAGAGTAAGCATTTTCATTATAAGATAGAGGAGTATAGGCAGAAGACGAAGGGATGGGACCAAAATATGACAGGAACCCAGCTGGAAAAACAAGTCCTGTATCTCCTTGTCTAGTGTCTGGGACACATGCTGACAAGATATGATCCCCAAAGGATTTGGGCAGCTCCACTTCTGTGGCCTTGCTGGTTACAGTTTATGTGACTTCTCTTTTAGGCTGGCTCTGTCCATAGCTAGTAGCTTTCCTTACAGACAGTATAACTTCCTGGCATCTTTTTTTTTTTTTTTGGTATGCAAAAGTATTTTATTACCTAAAAACACTAAAGAAACTTAAGGTACTGTTACTACCAATGCTGTACACACACACCATCCAAACTAACATTATCTCTAAGGAATACCCAAGAACTATTTTGTCAGGTAAAGTTGCCTTCCCATGTAAACCTTAAATTGTTTTTTTTTTTTTAAAGAGAGAGAGGGACAGTAAGAGAAAGGAGAAACAGAAAGAGAGAAACAATTTTTATTTAGTTTTTCATGTGACCTTCGTTGCTCGGAGACATTGTTATAGTGTACGTGTTGCTGGGGTTTGAATTTGCGCACCCGCACAAGCTGGGCAAGCACTGTAACTGCTGAGCTACTGCTCCAGCCCCCTTAAATTATTTTTATGTCAAAATATAATGGTTTCCTCAATAATCATCATACAGTTTGAATGAAAATAAAAATATGATGATGAAAAATATTTTCAATATTTTATCCTTTCATTCATAATCAATTATAACAATAGAATTAATATTTTAATATTTGGTTTCCTACCAAGCATGCTCTCTGTAGTGAATCGTTTTATCCAGAAAATACATTCTTTATTTTTAATTGATACATAGTAGTTGTACATATGTGGTATAGTGTGACATTGATATATATATATATGTATATATATATATGCACACACACATATATATACACACACACACATATATAAATATATATGTATGTATATATGTAACATAAAATATGAAAATCAGGGAAACCCACAGACTGGTAGAATGTTCAGGGAGTTCCCAATCTCAATTTTTAAAAATTGTATTATTTATTTTTAATTTTTGTGTGTGTTTTTAATTCCTTCAACATAGTCTTACATATAGGAGGGAATCATTGCCACAAAATCATGAACACATACATAATGACAGAGCAAGCCAAGGCTGATGCCATTTCATGTTCTCCCCTCTTTGGGTTCCCCCCAGTCCCATGTTTCCCCTACTTTACTCCTGTGTTAGTTGGGCTTCTCATGGATGTCAAAGTGTTTCCCACTGGGTTGATAACCCTGATACTCCCTCCCTTCAGCTGCCTTGATAGCCCTCTTATTCCCACTCCTCCTCCCTACCTTCTTCCCTTCATCCCCTAACATGATAGGCAAGGTTCCTCCTATTCGTGTAAAAATTCACCCATGTTGAGATTATTATTAGCTTAGCCAACTATCAGTCTGTTTCCGATTGTATTCTAGCTTCTATATATGAGAAAACATTTGGCCCTTGAGTCTCTAAGTTTGAGCTATCTCACTCAGCATAATTTTTTCTCATCTCCATCCATTTGGCTGCAAATGCCATGATAACATTCTTTAATAGCACAGTAGAATTCCACTATATGTATGTACCACAGTTTTTGAATCCACTCATCCAGTGAGAAGCAACTGGGTTGCTTCCGTAGTTTAGCTATAGTAAATTGAGCTGCTAAAAACACTAATGAAGCTGTATCTCTGTAATATGCCAATTCTAGCTCTTTTGAGAAAATACCCAGGAGTAGGATAGCTGGGTCATAAGGTGGTTCCAGCCCTAATTTTTTGAATTGTTTCCATACTGCTTTCCAGAGTGGCTGTACAAGCTTATAGTCCAACCAACAGTGCGAGAGTGTTCCTCTCTTCCCACAACCACTCTAGCATGTGTCATAGTTATATTCTTCATTTTTGCCACTGTGACAGGAGTGAGGTGGAATCTCAGGGAAGTTTTGATTTGCATTTCTCTGATTGCTAGTTATGTAGAGCATTTTCTCATATATTTATGGGCTTTTTGGACTTCCTTGGTTGAGAAATTTCTATTTAGCTCCCTAGCCCATTTATTGATTAGATTATTTTTTCTTTGTTGTTGTTATTGTTGTTGTTTTTTGGTGTTCAGTGTTTTTATTGTGTATTCTGGATATTATCCCTCTGTCTGAGGTGTAGCAGGCAAATATTTTCTCCCATTCTGTAGGCTGTTTCTTGACACTCTTGATTCAATCTTTAGCTGTGCAGAAGCTTTTTAGTTTAATAGCATCCCATTAATTCATTCTTAGTTTAATGACATCCCATTAATTTAATTCTTGCACTATGAGAGTCTTGTTAAGGAAGCAGTACTGACACCTATGTCATGTAGTATTGATCCTATTTTTTCTTCGAGCAATTGTGTAGTTGCTGGTTTAATTTCCAGATCCTTGAACCATTTTGATTTCATTCTTGCATAGGATGAGAAGAAAAGACCCAATTTCAGTTGTCTACATATGGCTGTCCAGTTTGTCCAGCACCATTTGTTGAACAGGCTGTTCTTCTTACACACTATGATTTTGCCCTCTTTATCAAATATCAGATGTTTAAAGATTTGAGGGTTTGTCTCAGTATCTTCTATTCTGTTCCATTGGTCTTCATTTCTGTTGTGATACCAGTGCCATGTTGTTTTTGTTACTATAGCCCTATAGTATAATTTCAGGTCAGGAATTGTGACACCTCCTGGTACTCTTTCTTGCTTAGTAATGTTTTGGCCTTCTGTTATTCCATGTAAATTTGAGAATTTGTTTTCTATATCTTGGTTAGTTTCTTGCCTAACCAAGAACATGGAATCTTTTTCCATCTACTCAGATCTTCTGCAATTTCTTTTTTTAATGTTCGATAATTTTTATTGTAGAGGTCATTTCTATCCTTTGTTAGATTGATGTCCAAGGATTTTATTCTTTTTTAAGAAATCGTGAATGGGACAGAATTCCTGATTTCTTCTTCAGTACAATTGTTGCTGGAGTATAGGGAAGCTAATGATTTATGAGTGTTGATCTTATAACCAGCCACTTTGCTGAAATTGTTTATAAGCTCTAGAAGTCTTCTGGTTGAGCATATTGGGTCTTCTAGGTATAGGATCGTGTCATCAGCAAATAGAGACATCTTGACTTCCTCTTTTCCTATTTGAATTCCTCTGATTTCCTTCTCTTGTCTGATAGTTCTCGCTAGGGTTTCGAAAGTGGACATCCTTGTTTTGTTCCTGAATTCAGTAGGAATGCTTTTGGTATTTCTCCATTAAGCATAATGTTGGCTATGGGTCTGTCATACATGGCTCTTACAAAATTAAAGTGTCTTCCTTTGATCCCTATCTTCTGCAGAGTTTTGAGCATAAATGTGTGCTGAATTTTATCAAAGGCCTTTTCTGCATCAATTGAGATGATTATATGATTTTCATTTTTAATTCTGTTTAAGTGGTGAATTACATTTATTGGTTTGTATATATTGAATCAGCCCTGCATTCATGGAATGAAGCCCACTTGATCATCATGTATTACCTTTTTGATATATTTTTGGATCCAGATAGCTATAATTTTATTAAGGATTTTTACATCTTGTTCATCAGGGAAATTGGTTTGTAGTTTTTTATTCTTGATGTGTCTTTGTTGGGTTTTGATATCAGGGTTATATTTGCTTCATAAAATGTGTTTGGGATAGTTCTAACCCTTTCAATTTCATGAAAAAGCTTGTAGAGGATCAGTGTCAATTATTCTGTATAGGTCTGGTAAAATTCTGTCGTGAATCCATCAGGTCCTGGACTTTTCTTTTTTGGAAGGCCTTTGACTGCTGTTTCGATTTCACTACCTGAGTTTGGTAGGTTTAGAATTTCAATGTCCTCCCATGTTAATATCGTATGTGGCAAGGTATTTGTCCATTTCTTCTGGATTATCAAACTTGGAAGAGTATAATTTTTCAAAATAAGGTTTGATAATCTTTTAGATTTTGGTTGAGTCAGTGGTGATATCTCCGTTTTCTTCTTTAATTTTTTTTTATTTGTTTCACTTCATTCTTCCTTTTGGTGGGGTTGCCAAAGGGGTATGTTGATCTTATTTATTTTTTCCAAGAACCAACTCTTTGTTTTGTTGATAACTTGTATTTTTTTTATCTTAATTTCATTGACTTCAGCTCTGAGCTTTGTTATTTCCTGGCTTCTATTAGGTTTGGTGTTGGATTATTCCTCTTTTTGTAGGGATATGAGTTGGAGCATAAATCTATTTATTGGGGCTCTTTCCTGATTTTTGATGAAGGTACTCAGTGCTATAAATTTACCTCTTAAAAATGCTTTCATACAATCCCAGATATTTCAATACATTGTTTCATCATTCTCATTCATTTCCAAGAATTTATTGTTTTCTGTTCTCATTATCTCTTTTATCCATTCTTTGTTTAAGAGGGTATTATTCAATTTCCAAGTATTTAAGTAGTTTCTGTTGTTTTTCTTCCCGTTGATTGCTAACATCATACCATTGTGGTTTGACAGGATACATGGGAGTATATCAACTTTTTTATATTTGTTAAGGTTAGCTTTGTGGACTAGAATGTGGTCTATTTTTTGGAAGGATCTGTGAGCTGCCAAGAAGGTGGTAAACTCAGCCAATTTGGGATGGAATATTCTATAAATGTCTGTTAAGTCCAGTTGATTTATAGAGTTGTTTAGATAAGAGATATCTTTGTTGATTTTTTGCTTTGATCATCTGTTTAATAATGCTTATTAAAGTCCTCCAGTATTATTGTGTTGAGATTGATGAGGGGTATAATGTCCTTGAGTATTTTTTCCATATATTTGGGAAGGTTGTAATTGGGGTATAAATGTTAACTATTGTTATATCTTCTTGATGAATTTTTCCTTTTACTATAATATAATGACCTTCTTTGTCATTTGTGGCTAGTTTTTCATCAAAATTAACTGTATTGGATACAAGAATCAAAACACCAGCGTGCTTTTTAAAAAGGGCCACAAGTATGGTAGCTATTTTGCTAACCTTTCATGTCAGTCTGTGTCTATTTTTGATTGTGAGGTGTGCCTTCTGTAAGCAGCATATTGTTGGATTTTGTTTTTTGATCCAGTAAGCCAATCTGTGTCTTTTGATTGGGGCATTGAGTCCATTCATGCTCAGAGATAGAATAGATATGGGAGTCTGGGTCCCTGACATTGTGACTATTGCTGTGTTTTGTGCCATCTTGGATATTTTTTTAGTTTGTATTGTGATTATTGATTTTTTTCTGTTTATGTGTTTTGGAAGTTGTTTGCGTGTTCCTCCAAATGAAATATGTCCTGGAGAATTTTCTGTAGCACAGGCTTTGTGTTCATATACCTTGCTAACTTGAATTTCTTATTGAAGTATTTAATTTTCTGTCACACTTAAAGCTGAGCTTTGCAGGGTATAGTATCTTTGGTTGAAGATTATTTTCTTACAAAATTTGAAAAATATCATTCTATGCTCTCCTGGCCCTTATTGATATTAATCCTAACTGGTCTGCCTCTGAATGTGATTTGGTGTTTTTCCCTTACTGCTTTAAGGATTCTTTCCTTAATTTCTCTGTTATTTATTTTATAAATGATGTGTCTCAGAGAATTTTTCATTTGGTTAGATCTGCTTGGTGTCCTATAGGCATTTTAAATTTGATTTTCTGGATCAATTCTGGATATGGGGAAAATTCTCCTTGGCAATTTCACTCAAAAGATTCTTAATGCCTCTGGTTTATTATTCAATGTTTTCTTCAATACCAATTACTCTCACATTATTTCTTCTCATCTCATCAAATATTACTTGGAAGTTCTGATCATGCTCAATAAGCTTCTTTTCTTGTCTATCCTCCTTGAACTCAATGTTACTCAGCTTGTCTTCATTGTCTGATGTTCCTTTCTCGAGAGCTGAGGTTCTATTTTCTACTGAGTTTATTCTGGTAATAGTATCTTCCAATGAACTTATGATTTGGTTGACAGTATTTTTCAATTCTAAGAGGTCTGCTACATCTCTTTTCAGATGTCTAGCTCTTTATATATGTGGTTTCTCATCTCCTGAAATTGCTCTTTTCTCTTTTCTTAAATCTTCTTTTAATTTTTTATTGAATCTCTAATCATATTGTTGATACATTTTTCTAGGTTTTTATCTAGGATCCTGATTATGGACTCCTTGGATGAGAACTGTGGGGTTGAGGTGGAGGATTGCTTCCCTTTTTCCTCCTTTTCAGTTTCAAGGAGTGTAGCTTGAGGTCCTATACTGAATATTTCTTTTGTGGGCTTTGTTGATGGCATTGGAACTTTTTATCTCTACTTTGTTGGGCTGGGTAGCACAGTTCAATGGCTGGCACCCCAGACTGTGAAGTATTGTGGACCTTTAGATTTTACAATACCTCAGGGGATAGGGATAGCAATCAACATGTGCAGCCAATGCATAGAACAGACAATGTGGACTGTAGCTGTTACAGTGTTGATTAGCATCTATAGAAACAATTGGATTGGCAGTTTTCTTCCATGAGAGCTCTCACACTATATATGGTTAGCAAGCCAACACCCGTTTTCAAGTATGGTGTTCACTTCAGTTTACCAGGACCTCTGTAGGTGAGGAAGAAAAAAGTCTAGAGAGCAAAGAGAATGAGGTAGGAAGGTAGTGTGGAACTTGTGAATTAGGAGCTACAAGTTAGTAGAGATAATGTAGGCTGTTCTGCTAAAAATAAGGAAAAGACAGAAATGGGATGAGAGTGGGGTAATGACTTTGAGGAAGGATGAGAGAGATCAGAATACAGTTTAGGAATTGACAGAGTAAAGCCAAGAAGGGGGTAATAAAGACTGGGGGTCTTTTCAGTCCAAAGAGACTGAGGGCTAGTTTTCAATATTGCAGATAGCCACAAGTTGAATCCCAGCAATGTGGGCACAGCAGACAAATACAACAAATTACAGTAATGGTAAAAAACAATTAACCACACAAACACACACACAAACAAAAAATATATACAGTAAGGATCACCAATTCCAAGAACAATAATAGCAACAAACAAACAAGAGAGGAGTTAGGAAGGTTATAAATTATTAGTGCTGAGGTAAAAATGTCCCATGTGGGGTATGTGTTCATATCTGACTTCTAGGTGGTCACTTCCCAGTTGAGTTTGATGGAGGGAATGAATTTTGGTGATCTCAGCTGACAATGAGATTCCCAGGAGGCCTCCCAATAATTTTCTCCTGTACAGGGGTTACAAACATTCATCTTCCGTGTTTCCTGTGAGAATAGACTTCAGGGCCACCCTCTTAGTTGTCCTCTTGGGCAGTTTAGTGTCTGCCCACCCAAACTCGTATTCCACTTCAGCCACGGACCCAGGAGTTGCTGGGAGTCTTATGAATCCTGGTGCAGCTGTAAGGGACTCTTGCTGTTCTGAGGAGAATGGCTGGCCTGAAGTGAGCTCTCCCAAGACTATTATTGCCCCTCTCTTGGGTGTCTTGAGGTCCCCACTTGTCCCAAGACATGTTGTGTGAGGTAGTCACAAACCCAGCAAGGGGAGGCAGGCCTGAATGAGATACCAGCCCAGCTAGACCAGAGTTTGTAGAGGTCTCAAGTGCAACCACCAGGGGGTGTGGAAACCCAGTCCCACTTGGAGTACCCAGGACCTCTGGGACTGCTTATGTTTACAGAATTTTGGGTCTGAACATAGAGGAAAACACTGGATCCAGGCTGACCCTTCTGTTCACAGGACCTTGAGATTGATGCTAGCCTCTGACTTGCCTGAGAGTTTCAGGCAGTATTTGTTGGATCTGCTGGTTTAATCACCCCAACCCCTGGCTGTTTATGTCTTATTGAGCAAAATCCTGGTCACTGACTCTACTCCCAGATTGGGTGTGTAAGAAGGTGGATGAGAAGCCTCTAAATGTGAGTTGCTGGACCAGTAGGGAGGATCTTCCAGGCCCCCGTAGCTCCCAGGGTAGGCAGTCAAAACATGGGGGGGGGGGGATTCCGGAGCCACTCCTCCGGACTGGGATCCCTATTCTACTCTGTATCTGATGGTTTGAGGTTCACTGTTCATTAAGCAGTTTCCTGTACCATTCTCTAGGAGGTTTCAAAATGGTGGTGCCACCTTGCTTCTTCACATGATCAGTTTCAGGGACTCTAATTTGTGTGTATTAAAGCCATTCTTCAGTTCCTGCCACTGCCACAGCCCAAACTCTCCAGATTCCTGTGCCCCTGGTCTGCTGAGTGCTCACTGCTGAGTTTATTTATGTGTGCACAGCTTCCTCCCATCTGGGGCAAATTCCCAGCCCACTGCTGGCTAGGTAGCTGTACTTTCAGCTTGACCATGGCTTTGTGTTACTAAACTTCCTTCCTTGGATAGTAATGAATTTGGGGAGAAATTTTGCTGTCAACCCATCTCACAGTAAGGCACTTCTTCCAACATTGGTGTCCTGCATTCACGAAGAGATTTTTCATTCAGCTCTGCCATGGGTTGCCATCACGAATTTTTTTCTTCTGGTATCTTTTAATTTGGGGATCTCTATGGCAGCTTTGTCTTCATCCTTACAGCTTTATATATCACCTTTTTAGGGGTACCCACAGGAAGGTCAACCCTGTTACACCTTGCCTAGTCTCCTGGCCTTCCTTTGAAATTGTGGTGGAAGCTTCTGTGAGCCCCTAATTCTAGCATTCTGCATTTCTATAATACCAGCACCATATGGGCAAATACCAAAATCTTTTCCTAGCTTGAGAAATAGCTGGAACTCCTTGGAATATAGCCACAGCAGCTTCTGATTGGGAAGCTGAACGGTGAAAAAAAAAAAAAAAAACCATCCAGGGAAGCAACTTCCCAAGCACACCTGCATAAGCAGGGCACCTATAAGGTGTCTTCTCAATTGAGTTTTCAGTTTTTATACCCTTGAGTTTGTAATAGATATGGTCTTTCTGATTCCTGTGATGTCCTGAAGGCATATTTCTTATTGTCCCTATGCAAAGTATTTAGTTTCTCTTTAGTGATGGCATTCTCTTTAGCAACCAACCACATCATTCATGGCCCCAGTTTTACATATGCTCCTTCTCTGTTCAAACTCCAAGTTTTTCAAATCTTTTCTATCTTTATAAAATGTAAAATTTCCAGCAATACCCGTGATACTGAGTGAATGCTGTGCTGCCTTGAAATTTCCTCTGCCAGATTAATTAGTCCATCATCTTTCAGTTCAGCCTCACACAAAGTCTCAGGAAATGGGCAAAATGTGTACAAGTTCATTGCCAGAATATACAAATGGCCTCTAGCCCAGTTTTCGGGAGAGTACTTGCTCCTCTCTGAAACCTTATGAGGTCTAGTCTTTACTGTCTGTATTCAGCATTCAGGTTTCTGAGCTCTCACAGAATTACCCTCTAAACTCTATTTATAATATTCTAAATTTTCTCCAGCCTGCATCTCCAAACTTTCCAAAATACTGGCAAACCATTTCCCAAACCTTCTGAACCACATGGTCAAGTTATTCACAACCGTGACCCTGTTTTTTATTATCTATTTCTGTGTTAGTCATCTTCATTGCTGTGACCAAATACCTGATAAGAACAAGCTGATGGAGGACAAGTTTATTTTGTGTTCACAGTTTCAAAGGTTCTGTTCATGATAGGACAACTCTATTTCTCTGGGCTCTAGAGGCAGAGTGTTATGGCTGAAGGGGATGGCAGAGAAAAACTCAGTGCATGGCAATTGAGAAGCAGAGAGAATGAAAGCAAAGAACAAGGGACAAAATATAAGGTATGTCCCCAGTGACCTACACTCTTCTGCTATACCCCATGTGCCTACAGTTATCACCAATTACTTCATTCAACAGGTTTAAAACACCAATTGAGTTAGTTATGCCACTCATAATTCAATCATTCATTTCACCTCTGAGCATTCTTTTTTTTTTAAATCGAGAGAGACAGAATCAATTTTTATTTAGTTTTTCAAATGACTTTTGTTGCTGTGACACTTAGTTATGTACATGGTGCTGGGGTTTGAACCCGTGTACTTGCGTATGCCAGGCAAGCCCCATTAACTGTGGAGCCACTGCTCCAGCCTCACCTCTGAGCATTCTTGCATTGCCTAAGATAAAGTTTTTTGGGGATAACACATATTTAATTCATAACAATAACGATTTTGCTGTATCTCATAGGTTTTTGGTATGATTGTTTCCATTTTCCTTTGTTTCAGGAGATATTGTAAATTGCTGTGATTTTATTTAGATTAGTTTATCTTCTAGATATAAAACCCTTAACAAATAATGATTTGTAAAATATTTCTACAATTCTGTGTATTTTTTCATTGTCTTGATTGTGTCCCTTGATGCACAAAAGTTTTAGTTTCCATGTAATCTAGTTTATATATTTTTGTTTGTATCTTTATTGTCCTGTCTGATAAATCACCATCTAATTGAAGTTCACATAGATTTATTCCTGTTTTCTTCTGAGACTTTTATAGCTTTATATGTATATTATAGATTATGACCAATTTCATTTAATTTTGTGTATGGTGTGAAGTAGGGTTCATACTTGTTTTTTTTTGCATATAGTTGTTCAATTGTTCTAGCACCATTTGTTGGAAAAAAAAACAACAACAACCCTTCTTTCTCTATTGAGTTTTCTGACTCCATTGTTGAAAATGAGTTGATCATAAATTAAGGATTTATTTTCGATTCTAAATTGTATTCAATCTTATGATTTGGCAGTAACTTTTGAAATTGGGAAATTCTCTAACATTGTTCTTATTTGTAATGTTGTTTTGGATATTTTATTCCCTTGCATTTTCATATGAATTTTAGCATTGCATTGCCAACTTCTGCAAAAAACACAGGTGGAATTTTGATAGGCTTTGCACTGAATTTATAGTTCATTTGGGGTGTATTGCCATCATAAAAATATTAAATCTTCTAATCCATGAGATGGATTATTCTTCCATTTATTAAGTTTTACCTAGTTTCCTTCCATTATGTTTTATAGATTTCAGTGTATACATTTTACCCTTCTTTTGTTAAATTTAGTACTGAGTATTTTTTGATATTATTATATGTGAAATTGTTTCCTTAATTTAAATTTGGGATTTTCCAATGCAGGTGTCCAGTTATACAATTGATTTTTTTTTCAGGGCTGAGGACCAAACTTGGGGCCTTGCGCATGCTAGGCAAGCGCTCTGCCACTGAGCTAAATCCCCAACCCCTATACAATTGATTTTTGAATATTGGTCTTGCATCTTATATCTTTGCTGATCCTATTTTTCAGTTCTATTTTTAAAATAGTGGTGGATTTATTAGGATTTTGTTTGTACAAGATAATTACTTATGCTAATGGAAAAAGTTTCACTTTTTCATTTTCAACCTGAATATGTTTTCTTTCTTTGTCTTAAGTTATTTCAGTAGTGTTCCAGTGCAATGTTGAATAGAAGTAGTGAAAAGGGACTTGTTTTTCTTATTTTTTATTTCAAGGGGAAAATTCAATCTTTTATTTCACCATTTGATATGATTGATTAGCTATGGGTATTTTATAGATTCCCTTGACCATGTTGAATTGAAGTTGTCTCTCTGACTATGCATTCCTTACATATGTAGGTTGAATAAAAATGAAGTTAAAGTACAACTCACATTAGAGTTTCAGTAGCTCTAGAACCTCAAGGAACACAGAGAATGATTAGACAACTGGTGATGTCCTGTTATTTTATTAGTGTTTTGTGTTCTTAAAAGAGGTGAGAATGACGAATGCTAGCTCTTCCCAAGTAAGAACATTTTTTTTCCTACTTAAAACAGAAAGTTATCCTCCATTAGTTTATTTTTTAGAAATCTGCTTTTCACCTTCATGTCTCATGAATTGAGCAATACTTGGATTTAGAGTGAACTTTAGCAACTCTAAATCATTTATGTGGCAATCATTTATCTTGGGCTTAGATTACTATTGTTATAAATTTATTATATTCAGTGATCTTTAACATCAAATGTAGCCATATGCTTCATTTAGACAATGGAGACTTGTGTAATATGTTGAGTCATAAAGTCCTCCTGATAGTAATAAATGAACACAAGGATCATACTAACTCTGGAATACTATATTGAATGAATTTTTGAATGGTTTATTTCTGCATTAGAGGCAAACATCAACCTTCTGGAGTTGTCCACATTCCAGCATCTTGCATCTGTTGTATTCTTGTAGCAACAAGGAAAGAAAAGAAGAGTATTTAGTCATCTGCTGATTCCATTTGGTGCTAAACACTCACTTCTCTCTAGAGCACATGAATGCTAATTTATTTTTTGTACTAGGGTGGAATGAAGCCATTCCTAGAGACATGAGTATTGAGATTTACAAAAACGAAACAGTGAACATTCTGCATATAGATGATCCATTCTCTATATGCAGGTTTTGAGTAAAGCATTATTTTCTGTCAAATGGAAATCTGAATTTTAAATACAACTTCTCTTCTAAAAGGCAGGCATATACAGTTGACAGTTGACCTTTTGACTGTAGCCATTGAGTTGATTATTTTTTAAGTACAGTAGATTTCTATATGAGTTCTGGTAAGCATGAAAGATGACCCAAGAAAAACCCACAACTAATCTTACATGCAGATGTATTTGTTCTAACATTTGTTTATAGGATGGAAAGTATAAAGAAGCAAGAAGTTTGCACTATTTCTGTACTGTTTATCTCTCTCTGATGTTTACCTGTCTTAGATGATTCTCTGGCATTTTATTCCCATTTATAGGACAATGTTGAATAGAAGTAGGTGACAAATGGTCAAATTCTTGATAAATGAAGGTAAAACTGATAGGATTTTTCTGACAGACTGGGTGTGACCTATGAGAGAAAGAAGTTTAAAATTGACAAAGCTTTTGGCAGAAAGAAAACGATGCCAAAGGTTTTGGCCAGGGCCATTAAAAAAATTATCATTAACTGGTGAAGACTGTGAGAGTAGTGGGTTGAGGGGCTATTAGGAGCTCAGGTTTTGATATGTTATTTTTGAAAGGCCTATTAGTGAGGTAGGTGACTCTTATTTATATCAGTTTTCTTGACTGTCTTTTACCTGGTGCATTTAGAAATGCTCTTCTACCTCTCTGTGAAGCATTTCTTAAACTTCTCATACTTTTCCTTATGATCCTATAATAATTCTTATCTATTTCACTAGTTTCAGCTTTTTTCCTATATTTTAGTATATTATTGCCTAAAAATCTCTAGGGAACATAGGATGTCAGAGCTGAGTACTTATTTTTACTTTGTGTTTTTATTTCCTAGTTGAGCTTAATTTCTCTGTATAAATGCTTGTTCAAATAATTTATTCAAAATACTAAAAATACAGCAATATTTTTCACCTAAGTTAACACAGGGCACTAACAGCTTTTTGAGGAGCATGTCAAATACAGTACATCTTTACATGAATACAGTTTAGAGTCTTGCTTCATGCTGGGGAAAGTGCTTGAAATAAGGTGTTTTCTAGAATAGCCTGAGATTCTTAGCAATAATCTCTAAATGGCACATTTTTATATAAGTGCTAAAAACTGTCATCATTGTTTTTTTTTAAAAGATGCCTTGACCAGAACCCTTTGGATAATAGTTCATAAATAAATCTAGTTAACCTAATTGAGAATATAATTAAAGAACATTTCCATTCTAGACTGAGCAGAACTTAGCTTTTTGCATTTGTGATATCCTTTTCCAAAATTAGAATTTGTTTTCATGGAAAAGTAAATTATCTTATGACAGTGACCCTCAAAGTTTTGTGATTACTCAAAGTGGTGAGAGGTATTCTTAACTTTTTGGCTACTTTGTGCTGTCTCCTATTCAAAGCCAAATGAATGGAAGAATTAAGACATCATTTTGACCCCAAAAGAAACTCATAATTTGGTGAGAGATGCAAATGTGTCAACGAATAACTACATTAACGCATTTAATACATGATAGAGTAGTTTTGTGAAAAAAGAATTGCATGAGTGGAATTCATGTGTGATGAAATGTGAGAAGGCAAGATGTAGTCAAGTATGAAATATGCATTTATCAGGAAGGTTGACTAGGCATTTACCTGAAGGTAGAAGGGGAGATTGGAAATAACTTAGGCAAAGGCACCAATGAAATCTTACATGATTCTCTGTGGCTAGAGAGAAGAGTGCCTGAGAGTGAGGGGAATAGTAAGAAGCAAGGTTAGGGAGAGACTCTGGAGTTAGACCATGCTTATCTAATAATAATAATATACTGTATATGATATATGATGATAATATCTAATAATAAATAATATAATTATTATATGTGAATTAATTTTTAAATTGGGATGTGCAGATCACATCTCCTCTGTTAGTATTACAGAGAAAATGTAGTATTGTTTAAAAAAATTTCTGCCCATTATTAGCTATATCTCTATTCCATTCTCTTTTCCTTGGGTTCCTAAGTATTTGTCTTTATCCCTATTCTTTTCTTCTCTAAACTTGTGTCACAGTGGAGATAAGAACAAGGGTACATAATACAGAAAAATTTAATAAGTAGACTAATAGACCTCATTAATGTTGGGGATGAGAAAATGGAAACACCAAAGGGATTCCTCAGGTTTCATTAGATCTGCTGTAGATTGGCGCTACTCAAAGTAAGAATGTTTGAAGAGAATCATATTGGGAGTGCAAGAGTAAAAGTGGTTGATCCTTTGAATGTTGTCCTTGGCAGAATTAACTTTGCTTCTCTTCCCTTTCCCTGAAATTTTAAAATTTGAAAAAAAGCCACACTTTAAAAAAAAAGTAAGATGATAACTACTGAATAATCTTAGATTTACAGAACCCAGGATATCTGTTGACCTTCAGATAACATCAGAATGCATAATGCCCTTCTGTATTCTTTAATTCTGTGCATCAACTAAAACAAAGTATTTAAATTGCTTGAAATTTAGCTTGCAGAAAAGCAATATGTTTGTAACTATCTATAGTATATCAAAGTCCATTGTAATGTTCTAGGTAGAGAGGAACAAATAAGGAGGGACTTGCTTTGGATGATGAAGACTCTCCATCCAACACAGAGTCTTCTTACTCTTCCTTTCCCTATCTCCTGCTCCTCCTTTCTTGCCTTTCAAAAGGTCTTTGTGTCCCTGAGTTCCCTGAGATTATTTTCTGAGGCAATACCAAACCCCTTCTCAGGATGCCAACCCTTGAATAAAACTCATTTCTTTACCATTGATACTTGTCTCCCAGGAATTGACTTTGAAGTGGTGAGCAGCCAGAGATGGGTCTATAACAAGAGTGGAACAAATTTAATAAGTTCAAATGCTGACATGTTTATTTTGATACATATATTCAGTTATGTATCTGGATCTGGAAAAGAAAGAGGTAAATACCCATTAAGAGAAATTTAAAATTCACTGATATTGAAGAAGAGAGGAAAAAATTTTTAAGAAGGGGCATATGGTTAATAGTTTGATGCATGGAGAAAGGCAAGAAAGAAAATGCTGGAAAAGTGCTTTGCATTGAATTATTTCACTGTATTAATACCCTGAAAGGTAGGAATTATTACCCCATTTTGTAGCTGAAGCAAGGTGAATCATTCTACTCAAAATTTTCTACTATTGGAGAATTTTTGCATTGAGATTATAACCCCAAAGCTCATGATTTTCTTTATGAGGAGAACAGCTTCCTGCCTTGGAGTTGCACCACATTCACTCTTTTCATCTTATTATGCACTTTTTGGGTCCAGGGATGTGCATTATTTATCTTTCCTGTCTCTTCCAAGGTCAGGTATACATATCCTATGACTGTAAAGCATGGAGACTGTGTTTGTAAGGCTCACACAAATTTCTGTGCCAGTATTTCAGAACGTATGTCAGGGATTCTCTGTGTCTGGCCTATTTGGATTTGAATATTTCAAAATGGGGGAAATACTCTGTAGTGTACCAGGGCTTTGTCACTTCCAGTTCACTGACATCCGGCCTATTTATACCTCCTGTTTATAATAAACATCTGAATTTATAGTATTAGCTTTAATATCACACCTTATAGCAGGTGTTTCAACCTTCCTGAATTAAACTAAAAAGGGAAACAGTGTTTATCTGGGAAAAGCAACTACTAGGCTCTCACTACTAAGATGCCATGTTTAGAGTGTTTCTTTTATCAAAAGTAGATCAAAATGTTCAAGATATTACTACTTAATTTCATTCTTCCTCTATTTATCTCTGATAGTTTTGAGTATTCTAAATGATCTTATGGACCACACTATAGTTCCTAGACCTGTAGTTTTGACTTTAGGTTGTTGTTGTTGTTGTTGTTTTTTAATCTGTCTTGTTCTGAAATTGAATTAAGGAATATTTCTGATCTCAGTTGTATTAAATACAACAATTATTTGTCAAGAAGATATGCCAGAAATATGTATTTTCTATTGAATTATCACAGAAGGGCAGAAATAAAGAAGAGATTTTGGCAATCTTTGGGAGCAGATGTTGAAGCTACTGACAACAAATAGAAATCAGGTTGGGTAGAATCATGTTGAGACAGGAACCAATCATAGATTTTGTCCACAGCTGGCCCATTAAATGAGAAAGCAATTCGAGTGGGCGAAGGACACTTTATGGCTGTTCAATAAATGTTAACTTTCTTAAAAACAATCACTACTGCTAACTTTTTTTTTTTTTTTTTTTTTTTTACTAATCTGTGTGTGCCTTTGAACAAGTGTCCATTTCCTCTTTGGACAACTAGGCATAATCAATTTTGTATCCCCTCATGGGATGTTTTGTAAAAAAAATTCTGGAAATATGTTGAACAAAATAAACCACTACATAAACATAGGGATTATTAAGTAGGAAGTTGCATCAACATCCCTGAGCTTGCATCCTGTTTGGGACTAAGTCATGCTCTCTGAGATGCACCAAAATATTCACAAGTGAGTCACATAATTTTACACAGGACACATGGTAAGGAAAACATTATTTATTGATATTTGATTAGGTGATAAAATTCAATTTAACTCCTGATGTTGTAACTTTACCTATACTTTATAGGGGACATTTTCTGATTCATAGATATTTGAATCTTATTGTTACATTAAAAGATAAAACATATACATGGAAGGGAAGCATGAAGTATAGCAACTGGATCTTGCTCAAGTTACTCATTATTTTTTTGCTTATTCCTTTTACAATTTTAATCATAGGACAGGTAGCTTCAGATAAAATTTTACTTTTTAGATATAAATTCTAGACAAACAATAAATGTATATTTGTACTTAGTTTGAATGGGTACAAAATGAACATGGTATATTTCTGAATACATATGCGCACACCTTGTCTTCACTGACATGGTAGTATGCATTAGAATTAGGTAATAACATTTTGCTGGGTGATTTCTTTGAATTTCTTCATATTCATGTTGGTATATTTAAACTACCCAAGGTATATGCTAACAGCCCAGAGTACGTACATACCTTGCAGGATTTCTTAATTCTGTTATTATGTTGTTTGTCAGTTTCCTATTTACATTTGAAGTATTATTTTGTCTTATTAATATGAAATGTAAACTGGAAAATAGGACAGAAAGCAGTGAAGCTTCCCTGATTATAATTTTTTTTCAGTTATTCCCCTCAAAACTATCTGTATCTGATCTTGTTTTACCACTTTATATCCCTCTCCTCAGTTAAGATTAAAAATTCCAATTCCTAATTTATGTTGGAGAAAAGGATTTAAATTAGCAGGCATTTGCACTATTTTTTTCTTTTGTTTTCTGATAGAACATAAAGTTTCCTAGTGAGCAGTTAGCATTTAGCATCCTGGCAAAGGAAACTAGAAATAGAAACCAAGTAAAAATGGAATCCAGATAGCAAAGTATACATAGGTTTTCCTGCTGTATGATTTTCAATCTTGAGAAAACATATAAACATAAAACTGCTTTTTATAGTTTGCCTTTTCCCTCCTTATCAGAGTGGCTTTGTAAGCTTCAAAAACCTAACTTAAAACACCTGGAAGAGAAACTTAATAATTTCCATGTACTTCTGCTTTGTTGAGAAGAGTATCTGATGTGTTATTGCACATGAGCAGGGCTAAAGCTTAATAAGGAAGTTTTCTTTGATTCTCTGAAATGCAGGTTTTTCCAAGGGCACATGGAATCAAATGCTGTGAAAATTATTTAGCTTTGACCTTTCTGATAGCCAGGTTTCTCTTATTTATCACACATTCAGATTTTTCTTTATCTTGCTTTTTAACACAAACCCTGAAAGTGGGTGGAAGATGGACTGCATATCCAATTTTCTCATCCTCCCTTTAACCTATTATAGGGAATGTGACAGCAGGGCAGGTCCACACTTGGTTTTTGCCAGCATCATTTACCAAGAGAAGGCATACACTATGGTTATTTGACTGGCTTTACTAACATTTTTTGTTTTCTCTGATTATATGTAAATTATTAGTGAAAAATTTATTGAAATGTTGGAGAGGGCTTAGCAGTTATGGCACTTACCTCGCATGTGTGAGAATGTGGGTTCGAACCATGTACACAACAAAGTGTCAGAGCAATGAAGGTTGCATGAAAAACTAAACAAAAATTGATTCTCTCTCTCTCTCTGTCTCTCTTTAAAAAATAATTTTTTGAAGATTAATACATTCAGAAAAATGCACAGCTGAAAAACGTAAGGTTCAATAAATTTTTCTAAACTAAACATACCCTATGTAACCAGAATCCAGAATGAGAAACACAAAATTACCAGAATCCAGGATTCCTTATCCTTTTCTAGTCTTTAATTATTCCTCAATACTAACCACTATTCTTTTTTATTAGAGCACTATCATTATTCATAGTAGTTGGGTTTATCCTGACAAAATCATACATGCATGGAATTTGATTTCAGTTCATGATCACCCGCCTTTCCCTCCCTTCCTCCCTCCTCTCCCCATTCTCCTTCCTCTGCTCTGCTAGACTTCATTTTGCTTATCTATTTATTTATTTATTTTTTGGTTCTTATTACTTACGCATATAGGTAATGGAATGGTTTTTCTGATTTCTTCCTTGGCTGAATCACTGTTGGAGTATAGAAAAACTATTGATTCATGTGTGTTGTTCTTATATCTTGATTTATAAGCTCTAGAGTCTTTTGATTAAGTTCTTTTGTGTGTGTGCGCGTGGGGGGGTATCTTCTTGATATAGGATCATTTCATCAGCAAACAGAGATAGCTTGGTTTCTTTTTCTATATGTATCCCTCTATTTTCTTCTCTTCCCTGATTGCTCTGGCTATTGTTTCATGAACTATATTGAATAGTCTGATGAGAGTAGACAGCTTTGTCTTGTTCTTGATTTTACAGAAAATAGTTTCAGTTTTTCTCCATTCAGTATGATGTTGGTTTTGAGTTTGTCATAAATAACCTTTATGATATTGAGGTAAGTTCCTTTAATCCCTAGCTTCTCCAGCATTTTTAACATGAAAGTGTGTTGGATTTTATCAAAGGCCTTTACATCTATTGACATGATCTTGTGATTCTTGTCCTTAATTGTATTTAAGTAGTGAATTACATTTATATGTTTGTACATGTAGAACCATCCTTGCATTCCTGGAATGAAAACCACATGGTCATGGTGTATTATGTTCTTGATGTGTTTTTGAATGTGGTTTGCTAATATTTTATTAAGAATTTTTGCATCTATGTTTAGAAGGGATATTAGTCTGTAGTTTTCTTTCCTTAATGTATCTTTGTCTGCTTTTGCATTAGGGTTATACTGGCTTCATAGAATGTGTTTGAGAGCGTTCCCTCCCTTTCAATTTTGTAGAATAATTTGAGAAAGACTGGTGTTAGTTTTCTTTAAAGGTCTGGTAGAATTCAGCTGAGAATTTATATTGTCCTGGGCTTTTCTTTTTGGAAGACTATTAATTACTGCTTCATTTTCATTACTTGATATTGGTAAGTTTAGCTTTTCTATATCTTCCTGGCTCAATTTGGGCAGGTCATATGTTTCTAGAAATTTGTTAATGCCTTCTAGATTTTCAAGTTTGTTTGAATATACATTTTCAAAATAGTTTCTGAGGATCCTCTGGATGTCAGAATGGTCTGTAGTGGTATCTCCCTTTTCATTTCTAATTTTATTGACTTGAGTCTCTTCTGTCTTTAGTTTGGTTAAGGGTTTCATAATCTTATTTGTTGTTTTGAAGAACCAACTCTTTGTTGCCTTGCTTCTATACATTTTTTATCTCAATTAATTTTTTCCTGTTTTCTACTTACTTTGTAACGAGTTTGTTCTTTTCCTAGTGACTTAAAGTGGAACATAAGCTTATTTGAGTTCTCTGTGTGTTTTTAATGTAGACATTCAACACTATAAGATTTCCTCTTAGAACTGCTTTTATATTTTCCCAGATATATTGACGTAGTGTATCTGTCTTCATGTTTCTAAGAATTTCTGCTCTCATTTGATCCATTCTTGATTTATAGGAGTATTATTCAATCTCTGTGTGTTTATATGGTTTCTATTATTTTTCTTGCCGTTGGTTTCTAGTTTCAATCCATTGTGATCTGATAAGATGTATGGGATTATATATTTTTTTTGTATTTGCTAAGATTTACTTTGTGACCTAAATATGGTCTGTTTTAGGAAAAGTTTCATATGCTGCTGAGAATCAAATGAATTCAACGGTTTTGGGGTGAAATGTTCCATAGATGTAAGTTAGTTATGTTTTTTTAGGTTGGAAATATCTTTGTTGATTTTATTTTTTCATGACCTGTCTATTGTTGATAAGGGCATGTTAAAATCACCAATGTGATTGTGTTGGGTCTAGCTGGGATTTAATGTCAAGGAGTATTTTTTAATGCAATTGGGTGCACTGGCATCTGGGGCATAAATATTTACTATTGTTATATCTTCTTGTTGGATTGCTCCTTTTATCAGTATGTAGTGGCCTTCTTTATCTCTTTGGACTAGTTTTTGCTTGAATTCTGCTTTGTCAGATATGCAGATAGCTCCTTTTGCTTGTTTTTGCAGTCTGTTTGCATTGAATATTTTATTTATTCTTTTAGTTTCAGCTGTGAGTGCCTTTGCCTATGAGATGAATCTCTTGTAAACAACATATTGTTGTATCTTGTTTTTTAAAATCCATTTTGCTAATTTATGTCTTTTTTATGAGGGAGAATGATAGAAAGAAAGAATCAACTTTAGTTTTTCATCTGGTTCTTGTTGTTCTAATGCTTAGTTGCATACATGGTGCTGGGTTTTGAACCCGGGTCCTTGTGCATGCAAACATGATTTCACTGAGCCATAGCTCCAGCCTAATCTATGTCTTCTAATTGGGGAGTTGAGACTGTTAATATGCAGTGTTAGTATGGGTATGTGTTTATGTTTCCTACCATTTTGATGTTTTGCAATTCTTAATACTATTTTAGTCTTCATTTGGTAGATTACTTTACTGTTCATCTTGTTCTATTTGGGATCTTTAAGATTTATTTTAGGATTTTTTCCAAGTGCAGTTTATCTTTGAGAGAATTATTTGCAGTGATAACTTGGTGGTCATAAATTCCTTTAGTTTAATCTTTTTTTTCTTTTTTTTTATTAAGAGTATATAGAGATACAAATGAGAAGGAAACATTATCAGACCATCAATAACCAAAGTATATATACATAGTTATCCAGGGGTAATGCCCAAACATGGATGACCACCTTGAGTTTCACTTGTGGCAGTTACCCCCAGGAGAATTCTTGCATAAAATGGGTATCTTGTGGAGGAATAACATCTGCTTCTGAGATGGTTCGCCTATATTCCCACTCTCCAGTATCTTAGGAGATCTTCAAATACCCTCCCCCACCCATCCCCCTCCCTACGCCTCCCAGTATTCTAGGGTACCATCCCCCTATTATGATGACAATCATACAGTTTGTGGATATTATTAATTTAGCCGTTTAACCTACTGCTTCCCCATGTATTCTAGCTTCCACATATGAGAGAAACCATTCGGCCCTTGAGTCTCTGAGATTGGGATACTTCTCTTAGCATAATTCTTTCCATCTCCCTCCATTTGATATCAAAGGCCATAATATCATCTTCTCTAATGGCTGAGTAGTATTCCATTGTATATATGTACCAAAGTTTTCGTATCCACTTGTTGAGTGAGGGGCATCTGGGTTGGTTCCATAGTCTAGTTATGATAAATTGAGCTGCTATAAACATTGATGCAGCCACATCACTATAATATGCTGATTCTAACTCTTTTGGGAAAATCCCTAGGAGTGGGATAGCTGGGTCATAAGGTGGTTCCATCCTTAATTTTTTGAGGATTCTCCACACTGCTTTCCATAGTGGCTGAACCAGTTTGCAGTCCCACCAGCATGTAACAGTGTTCCTCTTTTCCCACAGCCCCTCCAGCATCTGTCATTGTTTGTATTCTTCATTTTTGCCACTCTAACAGGTGTGAGGTGGTATCTCGTTGAAGTTTTGATTTGCATTTCCCTTATAACTAATGATGTAAAGCATTTTCTCATATATTTATGGGCTTTCTGGACTTCTACTGGAGAGAAATTCCTTTTGAGATCTTTAGCCCATTTATTGATT